>JABFQD010001341.1:0-18755 GCA_022817045.1 Psix sp. ZL-2020 | reverse complement strand
CTGAAGTTGTTAGAGACGCTAAACACACAGTAAGTTAAATTGTTAAAAAAAAAAATTTTAATTTGATTTAAAAAATTCATATTACTATATTCTTATATTACTCTTCAAAAATAAAGCAAAGAAGTGAAAGTGGGGATCTGAACAAAAATACGAGACCTATGACTCCATCATCAGAAACAGAGATTTCAAAAAGTGAAACTCCTGTACAAAAAAAAGTAGCTGCTAAACGAGGTAGACCAAGGCTAAGTCAAAAAGTAGAAGTTACAACTTCTGAAAATGACGTGGCGACACCAACTTCGCCCAAAGCCAAGCCCAAAGAAATTCAGAATGATACCCAAATGTCAACCCCTAAAAAAGGAATTGTAAAAAAAGATGCTGTTAAAGGTAAATATATTTCAAACATTAATTTATTTATATTCTATTATTCTATTTTTGTTTTATTTTCTTCATTGCATTTATTTTTAATACAATATTTAGGTTCAGCAATGACGAGGCGTAGTCAACAAAATCAACAAACAGCGCTTCAATCCTCAGAAACAGATTCAATGGACACATCGTCGGCTATGGAAGATCATCAAGCAACGCCAGTTTCTGAAAAAGCTACAACGAAAACTAACAAACGTCTGAAGAGGTATAATCAATTTAAATAAATTATTTTGATATTAATGAATATTTTATTCATGCCGCAGGAATGTTTATAAAATTGATTCAAAATACTTTTTTTAAATGTATGAAATGAATATTATTGAAACATTCATAGAAAAAATAGATGAGAATACAAAAATTAAAAAAAGTATTTCGTAATCAAAAATATATTTTTCAATTATTTTGTGTTCATATAAATAATAAATTTAATCCGATCCTTTTGAATCCTTACGAATTATCTAATTGATAATTCAACCCCTACCCATTGGTCCATAAAAACGCACGTATTACAGAACAAGTGTACAAGAACCATGTAGCATACGGTGCTCAACTAGCACAGGAGGTTTTCCAAGCCTGCAATGTACGATTTGTCTATGTCTCTATCATGCTGAATGCGTGGGTTGCTCGGAAGAAGAAAAGAGCGACAATTATATTTGCAAGGTAGCTATTCAGATTCTCTATTTTATTTGTCAAAGTTGCGTAAATTAATTTTAAACAGTTCTTGTATTTTTATATTTATTAATTATATCTAACAGGCTATACTATTTTTTTATCTTAATACAAATGTTATTTATTATTCATTTAATATTGTTTCAAAATATATTGAATTTAAAATGACAAAAAAATTGAAAAAAATTAACTACACAGATATACATATTTATTTCAGAATTGCAAAGATGACACTGATGAAACTCTTCAACCAGCAGCCTCGACTTTAACACCACCTCCTCTCATTCCAATAAGCCTTCTCGGATCTAACCCGTCGGCTATGTATAAGACACAAGGATTAATGTCCCTACCAAAACTTCAGAGAATCCCTGAACAAGGGCTTCAAAAATTGCCTAAACCAAGTCAAAATTTACCCAAATTCAATTCAGTTATAAAGCCAAATGATAAGAAAAATGACTTTTTTGGATCACATGAGGTTGTGAGTTCTTTACCTGCGCAAAATTTAGCAATGATGAATGGCAAAAAATATATTGTCATACCTAAAGATAACGCGATGGCTGTTCAGCCAGCAATAACGAGGAATAAAATCCGAGAACATCAACCTAAAGAGGTGGCACCAGCAGCGCCACCTGTAAAACTAGAAGTTCAAAATATAGAAACTAATAAACCCAGTCAGGAACCTAGTACAGCAAATTTTGACCAATTTTCTAAACAATATGAAGATGAAATGACAAAGAATAAAGATAATAGTAATAGCGACGTGGCAGAAGAAGCAGAAGAACAAGAAATACAAAAAGTAGATAACTCTGAGAAAAGTGAGAGTGAACGGATGAATGTTGAAAATAATGATGTTGAGGTTAATAAAGTAGCTAATGAAAAAACTAATGAAAAAACAGTTGAAGAAGAAATATTTCAAGAAATTCCCAAAGTCAACTTAGAAGTGGAGAATGACAATAAGTAAGTTATTCATATTTCTTTATGATTATGAAAGTAGATCAAAATTTAGTTTTGAATATACAATTTCTTAAATGTACTTAAATGTACTAAGTTGAACAGTAGAATTAAGCTTTCAAAAAATGTAAATAGACACAAACTGTCGACATATATTTAACTAACGTTTAAAAAGTTTTTAATAATAGAGTACATAAACAAATGAGATTTAAATGCTAATTTCTTCTTAAGTTTTTCCGCAAGTAATTGCAGATTTTTTTTTCGAGGTTTTGGCAGTTGCTTTGTACGCATTGTATTTATATTTTTCAATTCGTACGTTTCGGTTTCATTTATGAACACTTAGGTCAGGCGTTTTTTGAGCAATATCTTCACAAAATATAAATACAAATAATTTTCCGCCATATTATTAACCGCGAAAATAGCAGAACGAAAAAATGAATTCTGATTTGTGGTCGAAGCACACTGCCTCAGCTTCGTTATTTCTGCAAATAAATATAACTTATTTGTTTCGTCCATTCAGTCTTGAATGTATTAACTCGAAATTTCCATTGTAAGTGCTTCAACAGAAATCTAATTCATTTTTTGCTTTTGCATTGCAGATATAAAGACATGTGCGAGCCGAAACACATTTTGTTTCCGTGCGTTTCCTTTCGATATCCACGCTTTCCCTTCCAAAACCTGATCTGTTTTTGTCGAGGATTTTTAGTCTTAGATATCTTTTGCTAATTAAATATTTTAAAAAAGTAATCATTGGCTTGTTATATTTTATAGAAAGAAAACGATGGCTCCACTGGAAGTCGACCAACGTCGTTACAACATTGCTAACGCTTGCGCTTACTATGACGCTTTCCCGCGTGTTTTCCAATACCTTAAAGTACAGGAATTGTTGCGAGCTAGTCGCGTTTGTAAAATGTGGCGGGATCTTGTAGCGCATCCGTCTCTTTGGCGCACTGTACGCATGAAAAACAGTCAGGTACAAATTTTGTTACAAAATTATTCTTAAAAATGTATTAATTATTCATTTGCTAATGATGATTTATAGATTGATGTTAATAAGTATTTTTTCTATGTTTATAAAAATAATATTTTTATTTGTAAACATATTTTCCAAATGGTTAAAAAAAGAAGAAAAATTGATAAAATTGAATAATTTACCTATATTAAGTTTTTCGTTAAAATAATTTCTTTGGTTTTAATGATATGTATTTATAAATGCTGATTATTATGTATCTTATCTCGGTTTTCAATTCTTGAATCTAAAATGAATTTTTTATTTGTTTTTGTAAAATAATTAATGAAATATATCATATCGATTTCATCATAATCTGAATATTTTAATTTGAAGGAATGTGAAAATTGTAACATTTTTACTTTACTGCCCTGTTGTCAGTTTCTATGAAAAATAATTATAATATGGGAATTTAAAAATGTTTTAAAAAAATCTTATTTATCTGAAGACAGATTTTATTTTTTTAATTTAATTGTGTTTTAAAATTAAGCATTGTTTTACAAAAAATTGAGTGACTAATTTGACAGCTTTTTTAAAAATTCTTTTGTGTTCATTTCATACCAAAAAAATAATTATTTGATGAAACTTATACACAATTATTTGAAAATGTTTAATCAAGAAATTTTGTTTGTATGAAAAAATGTATTTTTAATATTTTTCAAAAAATATAAAAATTAATAAGTACTAACTACAAGATGAAAAAGAGAAAACTGTAATATGGCTTTGACATAGCTCTGACATGGTTATAAAAGGTTATTGTATGGCGTAATAATAATAATACGAGTTTCATAACTACACCATAGCCACGTTGAAGCCACATCAAAGCTAATCTGTTAATAAAACTTTTAATTTTTATAAAAATTGCCAAAGTTACGACAGTTTAAAAAATTCTTGTGTAAATACTTTTTCAGTGATGGTAATTACCGGGAAAATTTTTTAAATTGATTTAAATTGAAATTTAATAGATCTAACATTTAATTTATTTATTATTATGTATTAATTGAATTTTAATAATTTTTATATTTTACTATTTTTAATTTATTTAATAACTATAGGTCACAGACTGGGATGGTTTTGCTGAGGCATTAAACCGATATCAAACACAACACTTGGACTTAAGGAAAATTCTTATGCCCGATGGCGAAAATATTTGGGCAAAATTTATAGAAGTACTGCCAAAAATTAAAAGTTTGAAAAAATTGGAACTTTGCCGTTGTCCTGGTAATGTTGTTGAAGCGGTTATCCAGAACTGCCCTCAGCTGGAAACTTTCAGCGCAATGTCTATAAAGTGTGATGTTATCGACCTGAGTGATGTCAGGAAATTTGTTAATTGTACAGAGTTGCGATTAAAAGCCATTACTGGCATGACACTCTCTGATAGCATGAAACCCTTGTGCGAGCTTACTCAACTTGTTCATTTGGTAATTAGTATTCTTTACACCAAAAAATTAAGCATACAATTTATAAAAGGAATAATATTTGCATTTTCAAATAACAAAAATTAAAGCTCTTAACGTTTTCATTTAAATTTCAGAGTCTAACTTCCGTTAAAGAACTCGGAAGAAAAGATATTCATTTAGTGAAAGACCTTGTGAATTTAGAGGTGCTTGAACTGGGTGAATGTTCGGACCTACCAGAGAATTTTGGTACAGACATAATCGCGAACCTGCCGAAACTTGAGCGACTACGTTTGGAGAAAGGCCAGGGTACTTGTTACACATTCAATATTCTCGAGGGTGTGTCACAGAGCCCGAACTTGAGTCAGCTTGAGCTTGTCAATTTTGACATCAAAAAAGGTTTCGACACCTGTCTGGCAAAGTGCAAAAACATCAAGCGATTGCTAATAATCCCTACCTACATATCGCAGTCTGCCACATCCAACCACATGATCCTCGGTGGAGTCACGCAGCTCAAAAAGACACTTGTCAACTTCATTTGGGGCGTCACTCTCGAACTGCTCCGTGTCACTGATCTATTCGTCGACCAATGTACGGAACTCAAAAAAAGGATAAAAGGTGACGCGATTCCAGTTCTTAAACCAATCCCCTGTGCCGAATTGATCGAAGATATATTGAAAGACGCAGTAAAAAATGCCGAAAATACGGAATTGGCCGAAATGGAACGGAGAAATTGTAAGTCCAATGCAATAATTAGTCTGTTCATTGAAATTCCTGAATTACGATGAGAGTAGTATAATCAATTGGTTCGTTTCTTTCAGCTGAGGATCAGACAAATCCGGAAAATTTGCCAGAGGTCGACATTTTGACGCTGGTCCAGTTACAGAAGCTGTTAATACTAGCGTTGCCGACCACACGGATCAAAATCCTAAAGATACCGTTCCATGCGACGTGGCGTCAAAGTTTACTTGACAGCGCCATGCAATAATAATCCAGCGCGAAATCCAGATGATATTTTTTTTATACAAAACACAGCGGAGTCGAAATTAAGGTCGTTTCTTATTGAGACAATAGATTGTTTCATAGTAACATTCGTCATTTATTTTTGTGTTTCTCTATGTTGGCGCGAAATTTTAATTATGTACTATACATATGATTGTGATAGGTCCTCAAAAGTTACGACCTATTTCATGTCTAAGCTAGGATTGAAATGTCAGTAAGTTTGATCTGTAGTAATGAAGTTGTATTGTATAAAAAACACATGCTTATAAATTCATTTTCGTTCAGTATAATCGCAGTGATTATTGTAATTTTAATTCCCATTGTTCAATAAAAACTTCTCATTTGGAAATTTTGGTTGAGAGAGAGGCATTTGTTAAGTGTAGATTGTATAGAAAACTACTTATTAATAAATCATACTCAAATCAAGAAACCTCGTTGATCTCCTTTTTTTGAAAAGTTAAACTATATATGTTGCATATGAATGGCGCTCGTTATTTTTAATCGTCGCGATTATCCCGGAGACAATTGTTTGAATGAGCGGCACGCTTTTTTCGAAACCTGCGTTAAAAAAAGGAAACGAGGTAAAAATGTGGTTCAAAATTAAACGACTAAAATCAACTTGAAAGTTGACAAGCTTAAATCAGCTGCTCGCGTTGACCGAAATCTAGATCACTGAACTTTTAACGACCCCGCCTTTTGCTTTATTTTCATTCGTAGGATTAACATTTAAACTCAATTAAAAGTCACTGACGACTGAAATCAGCGACTCAATGTCATTAATGCAAGCATTAATAATTTATGACTTATTTGAGCGCAAAGATATTTTCACGGTGGACTTTAATTAGAGAAATTTGTACTTATAAATTTATTATGATTCCCCTCCTCTCCCTGGCAAAAAACGTGAAAGTTCAAATAACCGGCGCTCTATTTACCGGAATTCCACCACAGATTTACGGGCGAATTTACCTAATCTGATTGTGTTGTCAAACTGGGTAAGAGGGAGAAGGAAAAGTCCAGTTTTATAAAAAAGCATACAAATTTTTATTAGAACTAGATACAAAAATAATAGGTACATCTTTCGTTGTTGTCTAAATTAAGTTTATATATTCCGATTTAAACTCGGTAACGAGATGTCGATTCCAAGTTAATTGAGTATCAGATCAACTTTTCGGTACCGTGTCTAACGTAAAATACGCGATGCGAGCATCGGCAGAGCATTGCATCGAACCCAGCAATAAAAAATCTCAATCAAAGTTTCTTCAAGTCATTTAATTTATCAAAATGTTATCGTGTATGACATCGTTACGTAACTAAAGAAACGAATGCAGATTCATTAAATTATCATAATGAAAATAGCATTAAAATTCAATCATTGATACAATAGCTAAATATGTATATTGCTTTGCTCCGGCCAATTCTCGGGAACGTAATATTGAACCGTGTTACAGCCTGCATGAAATCACATCGTTCGATGTATAAAAATTCACTTGTTTCTATTGTCCGTAATTCATTAGCGTTTCAAAAGTCGGTAAGAGAACTGCTCTAAAGTTGCTCATCGACACACTTAATATCAACACACACAAACGCGGTCCTCGCGAAAGATGAACGCCGAAGCACAAATAACAAATACTAGTTTCATTTTATATTACAATTTATTCTTGGTAATCAATGATTGTATAACTTTATCATGAATTTCAGCGAGAAGACTGAACTAATACGCTCTATCTTTGCTTTGTTCTATTTGTTCGCAGGTCACTTATGCTCCAGACCGTATCACACTACCAAAGACAACATTTAGTTCGTCAACGTTCTTACCTAACTAACTTTTGTCTTGTCATTTGCATGATCTGCCAATGAACTCGGGTTAAATTCGTTCACGCCTTTAGGATGCCTATGACATCACAAGACAAGCGACGAAAAACAATGATTACATGTGTGACGTAACATCATGAACTCCTACGCGCTACGGATTGTATTTACTTAGTTAATTATCAATTACAACTAGGCGTAATCATGTAGAAAAGAAAATGATTCTTGCGTAAAATTGTATATATATAAATATATATATTTGTAGTCATTTATTTATATATCTATATATATAATCATATATTACGACTTCGCTTCGTTTAACAAAGGTAAAATGTAAATAATATTCACATATAACATGATATTTCGTGCTTTCTATGCTTTAACATGTAGCTTTAATTTATCAACTATAGGGATCATCTTGTTTGTACTGATTAGGCCAACGAAGTATACATCTGTCTCCTAGCATAAAACTTTTCTCGTATGATACACATTAACAAAAGTACTTTTCTCGTTTCTTCCTCCCTATATATTCTGTCTCTTAAACCGATGCAATTTCCTCGGCCGAAAATTGCTGAGTATTTCCGGGCGTGACGTCAGGCGAGGCCTGACCGTTCGAACAGAAAACAAGTCCCCGCAATTGCTCGCAGATTTAATACTAAATGCGCTCCAATCTGCTTGTTCTCAGACCACACTCCTCGCCATCGTACATCATTTTTACAGTTAATCTTAACATTAACACTACAAACATAAAAACAATAAGTTATAAATATAAAAAAGTCATGTATGCTTTTGAGTATTTTCTCGTTACGATTGGGACGGATTGAGTAATGGGTGCAACTTTTCTCCCAGCAACCGTTCGCCGCCGCTGCCATCCAAGGTATTGATTTCCGTTTATGAATTTCAATTGCAACATTGATGTAACAAAAGTTCAGGCAGAAACAAATTGTTTTTAATGACAAACTTAATTTCCAATTAAATTCGACTCGAATTCGTGTTTGGATAGACTGGTTTGACGGCCACTGGGTTTTTCATGTCATCGTTTGCTTCAAAAAAGTCTGAACACCACTTTGAATTGCTTTGAAGAAGTGGATCCCGAAGATACGAACACAAGTTTATCAGACTCTTTTAGCTGAACATATATTACCGGATTGTCTCGAGTGGACGGCCGCACCGGAATTGGCAATTCGTCGGACAAAAGTCCTTGTCTATGGTGGCTTGGCAGTTTGCATATAGACAGAGAGAGCATATGAGAGTTCGCGATCACGGGAGGTCAATGAAAAGCGAATTCAAGGTCACTTGGAAGACATTTGTTCCTAGACTAAAAAGGCGATTTAGTTCTCCCGAAAAAGGTGCGACCTCTCAGACAGCGGCTCTCGACTCGTGAGCGTACGTATTTTACAAAGCCGTGTCTAGTTAAATTTATGTATATTTATTTATAATTATATTTATATTTATATATGTATATATATTGTATAAAAAAACGCCACGCGTCACAAAATTGTTCGTTCCCGTACGTCGAATGTTCAAAATACATTCAATGAGTATCTAAATCACAGTTGGTGCTACTAATTACTTAATTACAAAAGTACGTCGCTTTTTGTTGCTGTTCGATTAGTGTACATGTATGTGTGTGAGTGTGTGTGAGTGTGTGTAAGTGTGTGTAAGTGTGTGTAAGTGTGTGTGTTTATGTCGGAGGGCGTCAGACGGGTGCGAACAGTACAGGTAAGCCGAGACTGTGAGCGATACTTCGGCTGTGCCCAAAACGTGGTGTAGCCGTGAACTACAAAGAGGGACCGCACTCGGTGACATTATCTAAACGCAATGAGAGAAATCTCGACAAGCAAAAAAAGAAGCAAACCGGTTTCGCGTCCGCGCGATTCGCTTGAAAAATGATTGACGCGAAAAAGCGACCGCTCGGGCATTTCACTTTCGCATGTGCGAGTCGCGCTCCATCAGCAACAGTCCCGGACTCGAAAAGTTTATACACAGCTTATACGTAAAGTTACAAAGATACAGATGAAGTAACATATAACAAACGGTTTGCACAAAAATGATTGTTTGCAGGCCTCTTTTAGTTGACGTTAATCTGTCTTCGCGATTTCTCATGAACGACAAAGTGGAATGCGAGACGACGGTTTCACCGGAGTATTTTTACTTCGTTCCAATAGTTGTTTATAGGAACACCGCGTGTCGCGAGCGCAAAACAATTGTACGCTGTGCCATTATCCGAAGGACCCAGTTTTGTAAATTGTAAATACAACGAATCGCTAGTCGCTGATGTAAATAGTTGCTGATCGTAATTATCGACTGCTCGGCTTTGCTACGCTTTGAGTTTCCGCGAGAAGTCTAACTCGTTCACGAGCTTCTTTTACACGCGAGAAATCAGTCTAAGTGGGTCAAACAAAAGCGGATACGTCGGATATTCTGTCAAATGGAATTCACTTGTTTGAAGCGAGACCTTTTTTCAAGTGCGCGTAATTCTATCTCCAAAGGCGTATGTGGTGAATTTAATACCTTACCAGTTGGCGAGCGACTCACGGCCGACGTAAAACTATTTAGCAGACTTGTTCGGGCCGTATCACTTGAAGTACAAAGTACTCGAACCGGTATCGGCTGCATTCGTCACATGTTACTGGAACCCAGAACAACCGATGCTCATTGAAATGCAATTTTCACTCTCGATATTATTTTTCTTGCCGTCGCGCTAATTATTCCGCGTGTGGAAATTTTATACGGCGATTCGCTAACAAGCGGCACTCCACGAGGTGGCGCTGCAGGTACAGGGCCAGATGACAGTTGAGGACTTTTCGGGAACGAGAACGGACGCCGCATTTTTCGTCAGCTCGGTTTTCACGCGCGCGCGCGCGCCACAGGCTCGGGTTTTTCAGCTCGTGTGTACTGTTACGTGTATTTTTATCATTCGAAACCGGATTTTTATTTGTATACAAATTAGTTACACATTTGAAACTTGTTTGAAATGCAAATCGCGTGATTTGAATTGTGGCATGATAATTGAATATGTCTTGCACGCAATTTTTCATAAAACTCGGACGAATTCTAACGCTGGGGGTCGAGCGATAAATCAGATCATCGAATTTTTATACATAACATTTGCATCAATTAGTTTTTGCACGTGACGAAGAATAAATTCGGAATATAACAAACAATTGGATGAAAACAAAATTTAAATTAAGTCACAAATTCCTATCACGAAAGCTTAATTTACAATCACCGTCATAAGTTTTGATAACACTTATTTTAAAAATCATTAAACATGTAGTAAACATTACATAATTATTATCAACTTTTCGTATTAAATCTCCAATGAGCAAACTTATTGAGTTTTATACCTTAGTAAAACATAAATAGTTAAAAAATCTAAAACATAATTCAATCAATTTATTAAAACGATCTTCAGTGGTGCCGTTATTGAGGAACAATAAAGATTTTAGCTGAAACCTATTTTTTATTGCCTTATAAAATATGATATTCCATTTGAATAATTTAAAAATAATTTTGCATCTCTAAAGAGTACACAAACACATTACAAAATCCATGATTATGAAACAACAGCACCTCTATCATAAAAGCGAGTAAAACAAGTTTCAGACTTTTCTAGAGATTTTAATTATATTGATAGAATTCAAATTATACCGAGATCTAACTGAAATTCCAGCATTAAAACCAGGCACCACTGTCGATTTCCACGAACCAACCTCTTGAATCATTCTCAACCAATAATCAAATTCAATCCATCAATTTTATTAAAACGGACAAATAAAATTAATTTCAAAATATCCACGAAACAATAATTTAAAACAAATTTTAGATAAAGGTATATTTACATCAACATACTGAATCATAGAAGTTTTAAAAAGTTATGTCATACTCAAAACGAAACCGAAATCACCTCGAACTGAATCACAATCACGACTTTAAAAACGTCAGCGGAGTAATCTTAAAGTACTTTATTTCCACTTTCACATCGAGCACGTTAAATTTAATAACTACTTATCCCAAAAAATAACGCATATTAAGCAATATGCTTGCTCTGAAAAGATTCAAGTGACATTATTTATCTTAAGTGAAAAAATCCAATATGCATTGAATTTTTTCGTTTCTGCATTCGGCTAATGTCAACGAAATCAGCTATTCGAATCACTATCAAAGTATTTTCATAATGACCCAAAACTGGAGCATCGAGATACATAATTTTGAACGTGATTTGCTCATCCTAAAAACATAATCGAATCATAAAAACCCACCCAAAACGGTCTCCGTAAGAATACCCGAACAGGAACCCAAAAACTAATATCCAGGAAATTTGCTGAGGACTGACTTAAGAGGCTGTCGAACATTGCTCTAAATAGTACCATAAATAAGAGTTCCAACGAAATGGATCTAATGGACAAAATGCTAAAGAACGATTGGCAGTGAAATGAACAGTAAAAATTCAGCAACGCATGATGATACTAGCTGCTGGAGTTACAGTTGTTCGGGTCGCTGAGTACGTTCGGTGCCTGGGGTCGAGCTTGATTCGCGTTATCCGATGAGTTATTGCTGTTATTATTGCTGGCGACAACGTTAGCGTTGGTGTTAGCAGCAACGTTAGCGGTGTTGGCGCTAGCAACGGGTTTCTGCGCCACGTGAGTCTGGTAGTGCTTGGCTAGGTGAGCCTTCTGTCTGAAGCTCTTGCCGCAGAGCGAGCAGGAGAAGGGCTTCTCTCCGGTGTGTGTTCTGATGTGGACATTCACGCTGTACTTGTCCTTGAAGCCTTTATGGCAGATATGGCAGTAGTGTAACGAGCGCTCCTTCTTAGGAGCAGCGCCACTGGTACCACTGGTCGAAGGTGTATTGTTCCCAGGGGAACCAGCAGATTGTTGCTGAAGCGCGGATCCGTTGTTGGCGTTGGCAGTGTTGCTGTTCGCGTTTGCGGGGGCATTGCTGATGTTACCCTTACGTCTAACATATTTCTTCGGGGTCTTACTGCGTCCAGTAGCACTCTGGGTCCTGTTGGTGTTTGCGGGGTTCTGTCTGTTCTGGGCTTCGCTGGTGCTGGTTTGTGGTTGCTGTTGTGCTTGAGCTGCTTGCAAGGTCTCTGCAGTGGTAACAACAGTGACCGTACCAACTGGAGCCAGTTCAGCAGCTAGAGTGATAGTACCTAAACTGCCACTAGTAGGATCTAACGTGTACATAACCGTGGTACCCGTTCCAGCAACGGGTTCTAAACTGCAGTAGGATTCTACAACTTCGTTAGCGATGCATTTGAGCTTCTCGTAGTCAGCTGGCCGGTAAGTTGTGGCATCCAGCTGAGAGAGTAGCAAGTCTTCCTCGGTACAGGTTTGCATGTGCTGATCTTCTGGTTGTGCGCGCTGGTCTGTTATGATTTGAAGAGTTGCGGTCGGTTGGTTGTTGTTGCTGGCGCTGTTGGCGGTGCTGTTGACATTATTAAGGCTATTACACTGAGAAGTTGTGGTAGTAGTAGAAGGAGTAGACGTGGCAGTGGAAGAAGAAGGCGAGGACGAGGATGGCGACGATGTGACCACAACGACCGGACCAGTGTAGATTTTGCCCTGGAGGGCATTCCGCAAGAGACTTTCGGCAGAGTCGACACCAGTGTCTTGAAGACGGTTCCGGTCCGAAAGTTTCCAATCATTGTTGTTGTCACCGATCGACCTTCGACGTGCACTCGCGCAGATGTCCTTATTGTCGGCGAAACTGACGTCCTCTTGGAAGCGTGCGGTGTTGATGCCAATCGCATGATAGGCTTCTGGATTTTCTTGAACGGAGCGTTCGTGATCGCTCGTGTCCATGCTCAGGATAGCCTCGATGTCCAGGTTAGGCCTGAGTCCCCAGTCGTTAGACTGCGCGGGTGGACTTTTGCAGCAGTCAAGCGCATCCATCGAGTTAGCCTCGTTGTTAAGTACGGTGAGCGTGTAGATGGCGCCGTCAGTATTCTGCCGATCACTACTACCGAGAAGCCGATCGTCAGCGGCACGGCTAACGCTAGCGCTGTCGTTCGTCTGCTCGTGGCCATGATCTGTCTGAGGCTGCCAACAGTACTTGTTAAGGTCCTCCAGTAGAATATTGCACGAGTGTTCCTTGCTCTCACTGGTGCTCCAGTAGTCGCAGTCTGACGTTTCCATTGTCAAGTGATCGGCACTCGTCACATGGTTGTTGCGATTATGGTGACTGAGCGAACCTGTGATTGTTGACACAGGTGGCAGCGCTGTCAGTGTATTGTTGTTTGTCTCCTTAATGAACCCAGACGTCGCATCCCGCCGATCGTGATCTACGTGCAGGAAGCTCATGCTGCGACACGTTTCTCGCTGCAGGAAGCTCTCTTCGTCGGAGATTCCGTCGCCTTGCGTCGGCGGTGTGATCACAAAGTCGAAAAAGTCGCTCTTCACTAGGTCATCCCCTCCACCGCCGCCTGTACCACCTGGCGCGGCAAATGCCTCGGTCAGATCCATCGTGCGAAAAATCAAATCTTCGCTGCGACTTTACCACCAAGTCTCACACGGGGCTTCTTCGTGTTCCGCTCGACTAGAACTGCTGAGTCTCACCTCAAAAACTCACAGGTGTCTTGACATCGTTTGAAGGCACCGCAATCTGTAAAATCAAAACGCTATTAGAAAACACGTATACTATTATTTAATGAAATTAAATAAATTATTCAAATCTACACAATTTCTATATTTTATAAATGTCTATACAGAATTATATAAACAATCACTTCAATCAATGTTCGGATTTAAGATCATATTCTTATTATTAATTTCCTTTTTTATGCATATATAAACAAATGAAATTTTAATTATTGTACAACCATTCGATTCTCGCATTCAATAATTAATTGTTAAGATAAATAAAAATGAGCATGTCCATTACGTTTTCCCAGGTTTAAATATACAATGGAAAATATGTTCACGTAAAGAAGAAAATTTATTGAAAGTGTTCGAAAGGAATGTAACCCTTGTTTGCGTCAGTTGAGAACTTATATCTGTCCGTCCGTTGGTTGGAAGCAACGGCGTAACAATGTCAAGCTCAGGTGCATTTTAAACACGGTCGGTGAACCCAGCTTACAGAAAATACGAGCCAAAAGTGAAGAGTCACACGACACATTTGGCTTCTCATCGGTTTCAAGCTCTTATTCGTTTAGTCATCCTGCAGTCGTATCTCATTTCTGTTCAGGCACGGGTTCCTGCCAGCGAGAATCAATTCCGTGGCACGAGATACCCGAGAGTACCGTTAGACCGAATTCAAACTGTAAAAATGCTTTTCAATAAATGATCTATCACAAAGCCCATGACGACCACGTGATCATTGTGTCGTAATCAATCGACAAAATATTTTTTTCAAAAACATTCCTTCGAATATAAATTCGTATCTTCGAAAGTAATTTACGACGTCATCATAAGGCATTAAAATTTCTCGAGCATTTGCGTTTTATTTATCGCGCGTTACAGAAAAACGGGAAAAATAAGCTAAGATTTGTGCGGTGAAATTTCATTCGACTCAACAATAAAATTAGATATTAAGAATTATGAAAAGTAAAATTGAACTTTTCAATATTTCATTTCCCTCGATCATCATATTTTATGGGTTTTCGTATGTGTACCCAGCTATGAACACTGCGCATAAATTAAATGAACATAATTTATAAAAAGGTGGGCTTAAGTAAGCATTCAGAGTTTCGCTTTGTCAGCCATTTTCTATTTTATGCGTATTTTTCATCGGGTTTATGGAGTTATGCTTTTTTCTTTTTGGCTGTGAGATTTTCTAATCTTAAAAGTCGATCTCTGTAAAATCAAAGTAAAAACACTGAGTCATATTTTTGTTTCCTTATATACCTGACATGAAATATTTATAATAATCTTGAAATCCAGTTACAGAATTTGGTTTCAATGGTCATGTAAAAAGAAACATAAATGAGTCGTTTCTGATGTTCTACTTGTTTTTATAGAATAGAATAAGATGACAACCGACATTTAACAATTTATGAATTTCAACCAATATTCAGATAAAAATTCCAAACACTAAAAAGTGAAGACGAAAGAGTTGCGTGTTATCGTTATTATTACGTTTCGAATAAATTGAATTATAAAAACATTACCAACTGATTAAATGCACTCATCATTTATATTAGAGCTTCAGAATATTTGAATAAATCTTCATGTTAATCTATTGCTTTTCTTCTCAGAATTTACATTTCGTCTTATTATATTTTAATCATCATCCCAAAAATAAACGTTAAACTTAAATGTTTGTTAAAACTCGAAATGTAAAAAAAATTACTTTTCGGCGAAATATTTGTAAGGATTTTATCTATTTTTAGACTTTATTCAAATAAAAACAGACAATGAAAGTGTTCTTAGAACTTACAAAATCAAAGTAGCCAGTCAAAAAACCGAGGATGTTGCTTGTGTTAAAGATTAAATAAATCTCAAGATAATGCAAACTAATTCTACACGTCGTCCGGACGAATAATTCGCTTATTTTCTTTTGTATGTAAATATATGTATATACAAAATAAACACAATCATTATCTCTATCCTACAACTTTGAACTCCCATATTTTTATTTATGCAATTGTTGTTTCCACCTCAATTATTGTGCATTCAATTTGAATGAGTCAAACAACAAATCCAGGTGTTCTTAGTAAAAGTATACTTTGCATTTTTCTAAATTATTTTCGAAATCGGGTCAAAAGTCACCCTTGGTTACAAGAGTGGGGGGTATGGGGTTAGCAACAACGAGTGTTACATAGGTTTTTCTTGATGCCGGGTTTTCACCTAGTTTCCATGACAATATCAATTTAGGCTGTTTGAGAAACGCTACGTGATTGGCTGGCTAGAGTCGTGGGAACGCACGGTACTCGCGTGTAAATTCAGCCTGGACAGTGAGCCAGACAGAGGCCGACGAGTCCGCGGGACAGAGAGGGAGGCGGGTCGTGGCAAGAGGTGAGGAAGGGAAGAGTTGTTGTTAGCCGAGCCGAGACATAGACACACGGCAATAGCTCGCTGTTGGTGTACGTTGCGCGGCTTGCGCAATGTCTTTTCTAAGCAATCCTGCAGCGGCACGCACTATAGTCAATTAATGGCGCTATAGTGCGGACGCACGGCTTGGCTAAATGCAATCTAAATGCCACCGAGACAACGATCTCAGCTGCGAGTGCGCTTGCGACAACCGGCACACCCGGATGTCCGAGTGATATATCACGTATATATGATATATCTCGGATATAAGTATAATGCTGGTGCGCGCGCACGTGTCCGCCTCCGCCGACACGCTTTTCATGCTTTCGATCGTTCAATGTCACCGAGCGCACACCAGCCACACCGGACTATTAATATGTCCGGCGTAATCGACCATTGTTCCATGATAGACAAGGTCTGCGCGCATTTCGCGCGCGTAGCCCGATCACTCGTCCAACGCCCCCACCCCTTCCGTTTTCCGAACAGGATCAAGCTCGATACATATCTGACGCGATAAAATCGACTCGACTTTTTAATCCGTTTTTGTCTGATCCCTGCGATCTGTAGAAGATGGAAGATTTTTGACCGCGTGACGTAGAACCTGATTTGTAGGGTATTCCAAAACTCAGTGGAGGGAGAAGCATGATGCGTCTTTTTGCCTGTTTGTATTTATATATTCGGTTGTTTTATTTGACGGTTATGTTTAGATTCGAAGCCAAAGTAGACTTTCCAGACGGTACTAGAGTCGAATTTAATTATTTGTCATCGGTTAGATTTATTTCAGGTTATTGTCTGATTTTTGAAATATTCATAAAAGTTTGATGTATCGAGTTTACTTCACGATGCAACAGGATTTGAAGTTTTTAATCTGGTTGTACAAGTAGGAAAGTTGCCTCGTAGTTTCTTTTTATTAAATTACTTAAATTACTGTACATTGATGAAAGGTTAGAGACAAGAGACCGTGGCTTGTAGGTAGTTTTCGCCGCATTTTTGCCAACTAAAATTAAAGAGAAAAAGAAGCGGATTCATTCGGATGCAATTCGATGGCTCGAGGGGTAACCTTATCTGTCTAATGGCATTGCAAACAATCAAATTTTACTGCACTATTAATCCAGCTATAAGGCTATTTGAATATATCTGTGCTAAAATAATTATTATCACTCGTCTATAAATAACCGATTTAGCAATTTTGATGTCGACTTAAAGTAAGTTTTATATTATATAAAATTGTTTGTGTGCATATGTAAATGCGACAGCAATTAAATTCACCTATTTGAGAATCTTTTCTAAAGACTTATCTGTATTAATGATACTTTTCAGCAACATTGATAAAACATTTTAAAATTCAATCGGTATCTGATTGAATGTGCCTATTTAACAATTTCAAATTCAACAAACTTTAACGCAAAGTGTAGTTAATCTATGTTAGCATCAACAGATCGTTTCACCAGTGACTGATATCCTTGTTGAAAAATGTGCTTTTTAGGTCTAGGACTTTTTATGACCAGATGGGTACTGTCGGCTCCCCTTAAATTAACATTAACAGATAATTGTATCGCAATTCAATCTTCCAGATTCGTGTTGAAACATTTTGCTACAATTATACATTGTTAACACGTCCGAAGTTGGCGCTGATTTGAATCTAAAGACGATTACATCTATCATCGGCGAAATGCGCGACGCAAGATTTTACAGTCGATCAATCTTGTCGGAACGACTTCTTGTCGGCCGCGTATAATTTGCTGCGACAAACATTTTTAGGCCCAGACGCTTTAAGTGAAAAATAATAAAGTTTAACGATTAATGCGCGGAGAAAGAAACGGTGACTAAAAATAAGAACTCCGCAGGAGAAATTCGCTCTCCATATGTATAGCCACTTAATTAATAGCTCGCAAAATTGCGACATTTATTAAGCACAGACGGTAAATTTTTGTGCGAATAATATAAGTTTCGAAAGAAAACACCTTGACTTCGTAGCGAAATTTATTCACGAAGAAGTCTAGATAAATTTCCATTTAACTATAACTAGATCGACGTCAATGCGAGTTTCAATAACGCAATGTTTACGCTAAATGTATGTATGCAATCGAAAATCTTTCACTCTTCGTAGTGAAAAATTATTGAATCCGATCGATCTATTAGATTTCGCAAAGTCAATTCTATAAACCCATATTTTATATAGACGCTAAAACCTGGAGGTGTTGTTTCATTTTTTTTAAAACTGACGTTTGATTTTGAAAAGTTTTATATTGGAATTGCGATGTAGAAAAAATAAAGATTGAGTGACGGTAAATAATGATTGACATGCGTTTCAAAGAAAAATATATTTCAAATTTACTATAGAAACAATGAGGAATTGAACTGCGAGAAAATTGACTCGCATTGCGGTCATAATATTATGAAATAAAAATCACTGTTTAAAAAATAATATAAAACAAGAGGAAATACAAAGTGTAAAAGATTGAAATTAAAAAAAAAATTGAACTCAAGATTAAATTTCATTTCAATTCAAAT
>JABFQD010001340.1:0-18755 GCA_022817045.1 Psix sp. ZL-2020 | reverse complement strand
AAATGACATTTTTTTTAATTTTTAGGTCTTTTTTAAATTATTATTTAAAATCCGCTTTGATTTAAGACGAACATTTTTTTCGAGATTGGCATACTTTACAGAAACATTTTTTAAACGATGAATATTACATTTTTCTCAAATTTTTCTCTCAATGCTCAACAAAATCGAATTTCAAAACTTTCAAATTTTCACGCAATTCCTGGTTATCTGCAAAAACAATGCGTTTAATTAATTTGAGTTTAATCGTCGGAACGCAGCGAGTGTTTTTCATGAAAAAATAAATGAAGTAGAAGTTCCGTTAACGTGATACATCAAGTTTTTCAATGCCTAACTGGCCCCAATGTGCGTCGTTTTGATCGAAGACGTTCTCACACTGAGTGCGACGCGACAAAAACGTCTCCCAGACGGAGTCTGTTTCATTTTCACGTGTTAGATGCATCTGTGTTTTTTCTCGTCAACTGCTTTTCTTCGCTCTTTTGTTTTGTGGTTTCTTATCATTTTGTTTTCATCTCTCTTATCTACTAACTTAATTTAAGTCAATTTTTCCAAAACATTCTCTTAAAATATCTTCAATATTTATGAGCGACAAAATGCTCAAACTTCGACTTTTATTTTCCTTTATTTTACATTCATTCGAATAAATAAACAATCTTTCGGTTAAGCAAAAGTGGTTTGCTTTTGGATCGTTCACAAGAGCAGCTCTTTGTACGTCTTTTTGAGCCGCATTTGCGGAAATGTTTACACATTTTCATGGGAACGCGCGTTAACCACAAGCCACATTTCGTGTAAATAAATTCATGAAGTTTGCCACACGTGTGCGTGCGAGATTCTTTGCACGAATTGTTTACAAGACAATTTGAAAAAAACATTTAATAAAAATTGTGAAAACTATATTTTATTTCTTATGCCCCAAATTATTAAAAAAAGTGAAATCAATTATTGCACATCTTTGTCTATTTTATCGCAATTTTCAAATTTTTCTTCAAATTTTAAACTTTCTCAAAACTCAAAATTATTTCAAAATAAATAATTTCAAAATAAACTATTTCCAAATTAATAATAAATAGTTTTGAAACCGGCTAGTTATGTTTGTTCTTGTTGTCATGTTTGTTTTTTGTATCAAACAATATACGATGAGTGAACACATGGTATTATTTTGTAAATGTCGCAAAGCACTTTTGAGCCCAAGGCATCTCTCAGTGAAGTTCTCGTGAGGATCGTGTTTCTGCTATCGTCAAAGGCATACGAAACCACACGATGCGCGACACTGAACGTAAAGCGTGAGAATTCAGGCAATCCTAGATCATTCGGCAATTGAAAGTGCAATTTTATAATTTGCTCAAATTATCTCATAGAAAATGAACCCCAATCAGGTTATTATGAAGAGACACGTGTAATTAAAAAAATGAGAAAAAACAAAGTTTGCGTCAATCTTGAGTAGATCATAGTGATTATACTGATGATGGTGTTAATATTGTGGAAATGAGATAATTCAATTTGACTTGAGTCATAACATATTTGACATAGTATGAAATGTTGCACTTGAGTTGAATTTCTCATCGTAACATATAGTTTGATCAATTAAATTTCTCTATGAATGAAAATACATGTTCTAGTTTCCAAGCTGGTCTCGTAACAGTCCAATCCATACAAGCAAAAATGCGCAGTTACGAAACTGCGATATTGGTTTTTTACGAGAAATATGTTTGATAGGAGGGTTATCGGCAAGATACGATATAACACTGCATAATATGTTGCTTATGTGCATTTCTTTTCATCGAGAGATGCATTTTTCAACCGTTAATTGGACCTGTCAGATTCTAGAGCGTCCATTAATCCTTTTTACTGTGAAGCGCGATCGGAACTTTGACGTAATATTTTTCTTCTAACGCTCTAAAAATAATCATGAATAATAAACAGTGCATCAATGTGATCCGGTGCCACTTTCTGTTGAATGTGAGATTTGTCGAAATACATCAAATATGTATTATTCTTATACAATAAATTCAATAATTTCGATCTTTACCTAATTTTTATATTAAAAAGGCCATCACTAATGATAGTTCATTTTTGAACATTTCAATAAATCATGCTAAACATTATGATGTTATTTTGGTTTTTAAAAAATTTTCTTGCAGATAATTGAAATTTTATATATTTTGAATAATACAAATTTTTATAATTTAAATCATTCATGTATTAAACTTATTAAAATGAATCATGTAATTTTTAACAAATTGTTTTATTACATGTCAATACATAAATTTTTAATAAAATGATATTGTTTGTATTATATATTTCATAATATGCAATTTGAATTTCGATTAGATATGGCGCCATTTTTTGCAGCCAATGAAATTGTGAATAGTTCGACTAACTTCAGGATATGACAAGCATTTTGAAGTAGAATATTTCATAATATGTAATTTATTGTAAAAATAATTTCATTTTCGCATAACATATTTTTTAATTTCAATTCGATAGCGCGGCATTTTTCAGAGACAATAAAATTTCGATCAACTCAGTTAACTTCAGAGTGTCACAGGTTTTTTGAAGTAAGATATTTCATAATATGCAATTTATTGTAAAAATAATTTCATTTTGCATAAAATATTTTTCAATTTCGATTCGACAGCGCGCCATTTGTCGGAGCCAATGAAATTTTGATTAGCTCGGCTAACTTTAGGGTCTCAAGGCTTTATTAAGCAGGATTAATTTAATATGGATAAATAACAATTAAACATTTTTGATTATGAAATTAATGTATATAAATATATGAATATATAAATGTATGTATATAAATATATGAGTTTGAAACAAAATAAAAAATTATAAACAAAATCTTATTAGTGATTACTTATATATCACTAAAATATGAATTTAATTTTTAATACAAAAAATGTACTAGATTCTGCATAAATAACTGTATGAATTAAAATCATTGACTTGTTATCTATAGAAAACTGCGTTGCAGAAAATTGTAGTTCAAAATGAGGGTTTCGATTCGATAGCGCGCCATTTGTCGGAACCAATGAAATTTTGAGTAGCTCGGCTAACTTCAGGGTGCCACAGGCTTTTTTAAGTATAAGACGATAATGAATGATAATAAAACGTTATCACAGATATTATATAATTTCATTCATCATTTATAAATTGTGAATGATATAATTCTCTGTAATGCAATAGTTATTAAAGCAAATCTCTATGTTTTTCAAATAAAATCTGGTTTGGAAATTCAAAAAACTGCAAATTTGAAATCATTTTTTGCAATACTTACTCTTTTGGGTGTATTTTCTGCTAAAGAAAAACTTGAGAGAGCAGTAAGGGGTGCTAAGGATGCGCATGAAGATGCCCTTGATGGTGGCGGAGTGTCTCCTGGTGTGGGACTCCCACAACTGCTGGCACCCCCGCTAGATGAAAGACTCACGCTGTCCGCTCGCCCTCGCCAGAGCGAGACAGATACGTGCTTCAGCATATCGCTTCAGGGAAACTACAAATTAAAAGTCACTAAATTATTAAAATTTTTAAATACGTCAAGATGGAAATTTGATAAAATTGGTGAATAAAACCAAATATATAATAAATTTGATTTTAAATGCCAAGTACATTACATATGATTAAAAATAATTAAGTTTCAATATTAACAATGTTGCTTCAAAAAACATTATAATATTTCAGTCTTTAATTACAACAAATAATGCAATTATTTTTGTAATTGTTTCATTACGTTAATTATTCTTTTACGTAAAAAAGCAAAGGGTATTTATAATATAAATATTTTTAGTATATATAAAAATATAAGTAAAGATTGTACAATGTTTAACAATGTAATTCATTTTTTACATTTTGTAACAACTATAATATGTATTATGATTTAAACCTTTGAAACATATAAAATTTCAACAATATTATCGTGTTAAGAATTTCCAGAAATCATCTTTACTAGCGCTCCAGGTCAAATTTACTCGATTCGATTTTAATTAAGACATTCCGTGTACAAACAAACCTACAGGAAATTCAGGTTAAAAGACATAAAATTGATGATTTCATATAATTTTCTTTCTTTATTGAGTAATCGATTTTATCGTAATTCGAACAATTTTCTATGAGACGCGTAAAATCACTTCCTTTTAAGATCTGAAACCAGATTCTGTATCATCAGCTTGCGCATAAAACTCTCATCATTCTTCTCACTTATCTATTTACATACAGTACAATATCATTAATAAAACTGCTCTCTATAATTTCACGACAAACAAAAAAAGAACAATTCATCCTCGCTAATATTGCTGTATATATTGACAACATAACTCAGAATGCAAGACGCGTTTGTTATAATTTAAAAGTCAATTCGAAGATCTTGAATCATCTTTTTTGGAGAAAATTGCTTCAAAGTTACGAAAATCAGCCTCGACATTAAAAGCGTGCTTTCCTTGTAGTTGCAAAATGATCAGCATAAAATGTGTTTCGTTCTCGGAAAAGCTGAGCAATTATTTACAGCGAACCAAAACGGTCGCGGTCACGTGTCTTAATGAGAATTAACACCACAGAAACCAGAATGAATAATGTTTGCGGCTCGTGATACATAATGCAAGAATTCACTAACAGGTGACTAGTCAATAAAAAAGTCGTTTTTCGCGAGTCTGAGTAACCAACTGGAACGTCATCCGATCGTGCGCGAGAAATCGCGTTGATGAGTACGCATAATCCGCGATTTATCTTCATAACTGGAACTCGATGAAAGTCGTGGATGACAGAGTCGATAGTTATTATTATATATATCAAACTTTCCGAGATCTGGATATATAAAGTTGTTTATTATACAGTAGGAAAAGGTTCCAACGAAAGCTGATCTCGAAAAGAAAATTGATTATAAATTATGTCATGCAACGAGTAATTAATGAACTACCAATTTTACAACTGAAAAATCGTAAAAATGTTTATTAAGTGAAATTGTAAAACATAACATTACAAGATGTATATCGAGAAAACGCTCGATTAAAAATCCATACATTCCATTGACTTTTATCTTTTTCAAGATTTAAATAAATTTGAATATTAAATAAATGCTAAGTGCTAAGTTAATTTTCGAATTAAAAACATCCGCGCATAAATAATGAACTTTAATAACTTAACTTTTTCATTTTTCATATGATGTCAAGTTTGAAAGCATTTTTCTACACAATTTTTATTTCAACCCTTCTGTACTGTTATTTGTCTTACAGGCGATTATTTTACTAAATCAGTCATTTACTTTTAGAAAGAGAAATGTAAATAAAAAAGCGCACAGTTAAAGAAATTGAAATTGATTGTGTTTCTATACATAAAGCGATATTTTGTGTTATTCTACAATTACGATCTCTCAATTGATCATATTTTAAATTTCATTTTGTGTTCTGTTTAAAGGATATACGGAGTCCGTTTCCGCGTTTAACGCGAAGCGTGATCGAGACTAAAAAGGAACCTTTTTACATGGAATGTTTCTCATGTAACTGCACAGCTGGTCAACATACGACTGGAGTATATTACATGCGTGCGATTGCACGTGTAGCCGATATGGTTAGCCAAAGTTTTGCGAAACGCTGCAGGTATCAATGTTCTTGGGCTTTGTGAGCGTCTAACTATAGTAACTATATAACATCACGTGTATGAACAATGAGTTGAATATCGATAAAATCATATCCGGATTTAAACTAGTGTTGTTTGACCACGAGTGTGGAATTAATCATCGAAATATATGTTGCAGATTGTATCAATGTAGAAAATACAAGAATAAATATTATGTCTATATATTAGTTTGAAAGCATACAGCAATAAAAAAAATATTAAATTATTGCACACTGCATAAAAGATATTTACGTACCCGTGCGCAATAGTATATTTTGATACAAGGGCCTGTAGCGCCCGTGTGACAATGTTTTTCGTTCGAGGAAACGTACGCAATGTAGATTTTTACATACTATTGCAAAAAAGTCTCCTTTACGTATGCTTTAGCGTGTGGCAAAATAGTTTTTGCCCACTCGTGCGTAAAAACTTACTTCACTTGGCTCCCAAGTACGAAAAGACCATTTTTTCGCACGCTAAACCGCGAGTAAAGGAGGCTTTTTCGCATTAGTGTGCAAACACCTACATTGCGCATCGTTTTCGAGTATGAAAAAAGCACTTTTTCCGCACTCGTGTGTAAAAATTGATTTTTCACACACATCCTCGAAAGAAAAACATTGTATATTGTAGTTTTTTTACCTCTAACGATATTTAGTATATTTCAATAAAAAAAACATGCAAGTACTAATTAAACGTAAACAAAAGTAAATTTAAAGCGTGAAAATTGGAAAATGAGCTTAAGAAGAGCCGAACATGTGATTAGTGGAATACAACAATTCTACAGTTAGAGAACTGCGTGAGATAACACGTGGAAATTGAACGGTGATATCTGGCATTCGATGTGACAGATAAAGGCTTGTATATATGTGCGCGATTAGTCGGTGTGTAATTACAGTTTTGCGTTAACTAACGGAATACGTAGTTCCTTTGTCGTAAAGCAAACGAAAATATATTTTGCCATTTATTTGACGACATGTGCATAGTCAATCATCATTTATTCTTTGACGTCTGCATTTACACTATCAATTTACATGCCTTTCAATAGACACAAAACAAGCTGATATAATGTTGATAAGCGATTTGCATTGACATCAAAGTTTAATTTATGATTAATAATACTCGAAACTAAACAAAAATGTACGGCACTTTCACATTCCCAGTCACCAACTCTTGAGATTAAATTCAGATCAAATATTTTTACAATATTACACAAATTTTATCTCATTCACGGCCGAGCTTTTTATTTGATATTATTTCAGAAACTCATTAGCGGCGATGCTGAACTGGACGCAAGTCAAGATGATTTCATTTCGTTCGATTTCCGCTTATAAAATAAGTCTTATGGTTGACTCACTCGTGCGGTAATGTTGGTTTTTTCAGGTAATTATGAATGATAAAAAACATTATTAATTGGAAGGTATTCGTCAGACACCAACGCGAGTGTTTTCGATTGGGAAAAATTGTTTCCTAATATTTTAGTGTTCTACATTCAATGTTTGTCTCGACTGTCAAGTTATCTTAGATAAGATTCGATACATACAAATCACGTATATACGCAGATGACTGAAGATGTATCAATGCAGACAATCTTCGTTTGCCAAACAAACGAATGGCATCGATTTCATCCTTTCCCCACGGTGGTTGGGACACAAAACACTCCAGCACAAATATCCAGTGGGACAACGGTCACTTAAAATCACCAGTCACTTTGACACATTTGTGTATTCACTATGCCCGAAATTTGACTGAATCAGAATTTCAGGGTTATCCAAAAATGAAATGTCAAGTGTCGATTTTTGCAGTCTGATGAAATCAATTACGTTTTCGATTTGTTTCGGTGGATGAAATTCGACGATCGAAAGCGAGAGTAGAATGGAGGCCGAGTAAACTCGATGCGCCTTTCAGGAGCGCACTGTCGCGACTGAATAAAACACTGTTCGATAGGCAGAGCTACGAGAACTCGGAGCTGGAAAGAAAACGACCTTCCTACGAGCGACGTCGTGTATGTGTATGTGGGGGCGTTTACCAGCAAATCCATCCAGATCCTTGCTGCAAACATTTTGTCCCATAATAATCTAATGACGGAACACATTTTTTTGGATTCTGAACATTTTAATAATAATGATTAGCGGAGAAGTATATGACTTCAAAAAGAAGAGATAATTCTATTGAGGAGGATTATAAAAAGTAATGAAATTAATTTATGGACATTTTTATTTTTTAGATACTATTTTTTCCAATTATGGAACACTTTCTATCACATGTTTCTATTTGATCTCTGTCTCTAATCTTAAATTATAACAATATTTTGGACAATTTAATGAGTTGAAAATAATTTCGGTAATTGAAATTTAGTTTGTTTGTGATTTATTTTTCAAATTCAAAAAATACCAACAACATTTCTTGTCTCTTCAATTTTATTGTTCAATTCGGAAAAGTCAGTTTTTCATTGTCGTCCGATATGCCGTCACGTAAGACTTTTGTTGTGACTTTTCCAGACGATATATTTTAGTGAAAAACCAACCATGTAAAAAGAATATGCACTCGTCTTGCTGTTTCTTTGAAGAAGACATCTTACTGCACAGAACCTCGTTCGTTTCTCTTTAGTCAGAATCCCCCGCATTAACATGCTGCTTTTTGTCTACTTATTGTTTTTCTTATTTTTACAGACTTGAGTTTATCCCCTTTTGCAAACACTCTGTGCCATTGTTACATAAGATTATGGTAATTATTATTCATTTTAGTATCTTTTGCCAAGGCAATTGCAATTTTTGTTATTACGTTTTTTCACCCAAAAATACGCGGGGTTTATATCCTTCAAATTACTCACTCGAAAACGTGTTTTTAAGTAGGCATATTTGAAGTAATCATATTTCTGCCACCTAAATTTCATTTTGTTCTATTACCTCTTTTTTTAGGTTTCCCACAATTTATATTTAATAAATAAATATATTCATTTAATGTGAATATACACATATGATATATATAATTTTATGAGATAGTTTGTTGTTTTGTTTTGAATGTTGTAGAATGTTTTCAGACTAGGAAAAGATTTAATCAATTGGTTAAAATAAAAGAAGGCGTCGTCTCAAGTGAGATAAAACGTTTTATCGTCTGACAAAAAGATGATTACTCTGGCCTTTCAGCAGATTCGAGTTCATAAAAGTGTCTGGAAGTATATTTATCGAGAAGTTCTTTGTCAGTATGGTTTTGAAAAGATCGACAGATCTTCAATAACAGTTTATAATAAAAAATGTTTCCAGTAATCCGCTTAACAGCAGGGATGATTTTCAGCGGAGGAAAAGAAGCTTAATTGCTCAAATGATTTTTCTATGAACGCACGAACTATATGATTGTATCATTTTATTTTTGCTATTTATCGAACAAAACGTTACGACATTTCCCCTTATTTCTGAGTGATTATTTTCTGCAATCATTTATTCAGTTAAGCAAACATTTCGCTTTTTTAAATTACATTTTGCTAAGAAAACCGCGTATCCTGTCTCAATTTTTTCGTGTTACACAAATTATTCAACATTGTACTCATTTTTTATTGACCTTTTATTTTATTCACAACGCGTGATTATAGTTGAGAAGAAGTAGGATTTTTTTATATTTCATAACAATTCATTTATTTACATTACAATTTTTTAAATTTTTTAAATTTTAAATTTTCATTTTAATTGATAAACTGGAAATTGTATACAAAATTATTTTAAAAAAGAATTTTTACCAAATGAAATGTAATCATTTTTTTTCTCTAAAAACTTACAAACAAAATAAAATAACTACTCAGACTAAAATTTTACTTATACTTACTTTATCAATTATAGGTTACGTCAAAACATTGATGAATATTCAATTACATAATTTAAGTTATTTAAATTTCAACTTATTTAAATTTATTATGGTAGTTTACATTTTACGAATATTACGTACTAAAAAGAGAACGAACTAATTTATGATTTTAATAACTGCAATAAAAGTTGCTAAATTGACTATATTATTGTAATATTTATAATTTGAAATATAGCATTTGTTGTATTTAAAAACATAACAATTTTAATTTTAAAGAAAAATTTCAAAAAATGGTAAATATACTATATATAACCGTGGTAATATTTCTTTATCTGTACTGATATATTATGCAATGACAATATCACAACGTTTTTTATCAACTAAAAATAATAACCTCTGCACGACTAATGATTAAAGATGCAAATATATCGTTCTATCCTTTTCCAACGTGATCCATATGATGGTACATTATTTTGAACTCAAGTTAGTCAAATCAGTCCATTTATGTTCACAAAGAGCTTCGTGACATCGAAATAAATATATTTACGCTTTTCACGTTTCTTCTAAATCGTATAATTCAGGCATTTAAAAAAGGTCACATCAACGTCCGACCTTCAGACTAGTGTGTGAAAATACGGAGTTGACCTTTTTCGTTGACCGGAAGAGTCACGTCGATTTTGAGCAGAACATCGGACAGAGATTGCTCTTAAAATTAATGGCTCGCTGAGGGAAGTCTACTCATGACATTGTTTCCGAACAAAAATGGTTAGGTAAAGGCAGCGGTACACGCTCAAAGGAAATCGTGTGCAAGTCTAAGCCACTGTTGAAAATGCACCGGAATCTTTCAAAATTATAGCCCGCTTGAAATGGCAAGATGGGCTGGGCTTCCTCTCAAGGTATGTCTACCACTCATTTTTCTTCCTCAAATATGATCTCATTTTTTTCTATTTCAATTTAGGAATAGACTGCAGTTCAAATAAAAGCGGAAGAATATGTCATAAGTTCTCGCGTTGACAGCTTTTTCTCAGCCTTTTTCAACTTATTTTAAGATCAAATTAAACACCATTGGATTTTGAATGTAATTATAATATATTAATTAATTAATGTTAACAGATTAGCATTGATTTTCTGCATAATTGATAAACTTCATTTTTTGTTTCACGCGTGAATAATTTCCACTGATTATATTGACAAACTTTTTAACTTCATCTCGTTAAGGATGTGAAGTAGAATTAAGGACTTTTAAAAAAGTAGGAAAAACTCGCAGAAGTCTGTAGATTAAGATCTAATGACAGCCTGGTAAGAAACCTTAAAGAGCCGATCCGACGTTGTTGAATAAATATGCAGAATTAAGTCACGCGTGTTATCTATAACTCGGTTAACATTCGTACGATGCATTGTCGTGAACAACGAGCCTCCTGTGTATGATGTCTGGCACCGTTTCCATGATTCTAGAGATTTTATTCTCGGTTGGAATAATTGAGAAATTGTACAAAGATGCTTTTACATTTCCGACGAAAAAATATTTTAAAAAAATTGTCTTTCTCACCGCTTGAAATGGGTTGAGCGAAAAATTAAATATCATCTCTAAAAATATGTAGTAAGTAATTTGGAAAAATTATTTTTTTTTAATTGTCAGTTTTTAATATTTAAACAAATGAATACGATAAATTACTATGTTAGTATAAATTAATAATTATTAATGATAACTTTTATTTTGTAATTTTTTATGAATTAAATTTTATTATGTACAATAATATATAATATATAAATATTATCTATGTATAAATAATACATAAATGTTAATAAATTAAATAAACAATTTAGATTGAAATTTTAAAAGTTGATTTAGAAAAACAAAATTCAACTTGGAAAATTATTTTGATAAATGAAAAAGAGAAATTATAAGACATTTTTTTTATAAGCAATTCTAATTTTAATATTATGGTATATCACTGTTTATAGAAAGTGAGAATGACAATTACCATAATGAATGACAAGCTGATCATTACTAGGGACACAGCTTAACAAGTTAAATGTTATTATTGATTTTATGACATTCAAGAATTTTCCAAATGATGAGAAATGGAAATCGGCAAAGCTAATTTGATATACGTATAATAAACATATTATTAACGTGGAAAATTTGTTTATATGAAATACACCGTAATAAATGAACTAATAAAAGTTACGTTCAACCCTCTATAAAATTAAAAAGATCATTCCAAACATTTTAATTTTATTTAAAACGTCCTAAAATCAGTGACCATAACACATTTTTTTCAAAATAAATTTTCTCATGAAATCCAATATATTGCCTTTCCGAAAATTGAAAAAGGATAGTGCGACACAATGCCAAACATGATCCAATTATCAATGGTGATCGCGACGCGACCACAGAAACAGGTTTGCCTTGCAAGGTGAGATGGTACTGGCTATTTCATTTCGGCCCCTTTTTCTTTGACGTAGCGGCTTATGCATCTGGTGTGAGTGTGCGTGTACTGAAACTAGCGTGTCGTGTAGGCGTGCACGGGATATGTAAAAGAGAATCGCACGCTTGTGGGAAAGTAACGCTACACCATGGGACTCATCGACTGGACCGCGACTGTCAAACTTTCCTCTAGCCTGGCATTCCATGGTCTCGTAGACCACTGTAATTCCGATCGTAATTTTGTTTCAACACTGTCGCACACTATTATTACGAGAGAAAAGTTAACATTTGCATTCCTTTTCTTTTTGGACCGGACCTTCCATTTGGCATGATAACTTCATCCCGAACAAAAATAATTGGACGATTCAAATGAAATTAACCAGGTAGTCCAACTGGTCGGCGGTGAAATCGCGATGATTTGATTTAAATTATTGTCCATCGTTCTGCAGGTTGAAAGATGATAAATTTGCAGAATTCGAGTTGACGCTACCCGGTCAAACTAAATTTAAAAACCATTGCCACATTGGACTGTAATAACGATGACTGTAACTAACATGTGTAAAATTGACAAAAACTACTGAATCTGATCTATGAATTTGTCAAAATGAATTGCTTCATTAGAAATTAATGTGAAAATGTGTAATAATTTTGATTACTTTGTTTAACTTTGTTCAATTTGTAACGGATATTTTCGGAAGTGGACGGTATTTTATATCTGGACTGAAAAATCGTATCCGGATTGGAAGGCATTATTTCTGTGTCTTTTCGCCATGGGGTTCCCATGGAAACATTACTCTGTGCAAGTCATTTTCTATCTCTTTCTGTGCTGTAGCTGGGAAACAAAATCTCCAGATAAGAAGTGAACTGTTTGCTAAGTCGGGTACGATTTACAAATGTTTGCTTTTTTTCATATCAAAAATTTTTTTGGACCGATAAGACGGAAAAAGAAATCCGATAAAAATAAGGACTTTTGATAAAAAACTTGTTTGGTTTACTGAATTATTGAGGTTGCGTTCAGAAAAGAAATTAGTTACGTTTTTAATTTAAATGTTATTTGATAGATCGAAGTCAGATTATTTCCCACACATATCGTATTAAAAGATTTGACGAATCAAATGATCGTTCTATTTCGTTAATAAAGCGAAGATGAAGTATATTATATTTTATGACCCACATTAGGTTGATCTAAGTGAAACATCATTCTAACTTTTCTTTGCAAGTAAATATAGAAACAAAAATATTTTCAGTTGGAAATGTAAACATACAGTGACTACCAAAATAATGTTTTGTTTTGGTTTAATGACGTTTTGCTAATATTGTTGTTTTGTTTTCAAAACAAAACATTCGACATCAAATAACCTTGTTCGTATCGTTTTGAAAGAAAACTCAAAAGTTTCTTTACAAATTACTTCATAAACACATTTCAACAAAACGTGGAATCTATTGCAAATCTATAAATAGTTGAATTATGAATTATAGTTTATGTAATAACGATAATAGTTTTTTTCATCTAAATGTTGTCTGTACAATTGACGCTACTTTGCAGGAGCGGCTGTTGTATTTAGGTCATCATTAACAATTGGCTCACATTGCACGCTCCATGAGTTTAGTGTCTTTATAACTAATCAGGCGTTATAAACATCTTTAAATTGGTTGTTAATTAAATTCTCATTTCTTACATTATTTTTATTCGGGGTTCGTTTTATATTTCCATTTACACATTGCTTTTATTGAAATATAGAAATATATACATTTTTGTACCACACGTACTGAACAAACGTCTTTTCTGTTTCTGTAACGAAAAGGGCTCTTTTCAGACCTCCTTTTTTTCTTATAAAATGATGTGTCAAACAAATATTTTTCAATGCACTTGGTACAAAAAATACGCTAAGTTACATGGTCCAAAAAACCTCGGCTCCGTCTTGTAGCCAATTTCAGACTCGTTGAAAAGAAGGCTTTTCTGACCTTGGAACGTAATTTCTTATTATTCCTGGTCGATGCATGTATTGTTCTTGATGGCAATCAATCTATTAAAAGTTATTTTGATTTTTTTTTTTGATGAAACAATAAATTTAAACTATTAATTTAATAGACAAGAAAATACAAGAATGTTGACGCCATAAATCAATGTTTTCTCAGTACATTGATCTAGATCTCTTGCAAACAATAAAACCAATTAAATAGGCTGAAGAAATAGATGCTAAGGAGTTGAGAGAGGCTGTGCTTGCATTATTAAGCAAACGACTTATGCAATTTATGAAAGACGGCATAGACGCACTTGCTTGCGAATATCGAATGACGAATGAACGCCGACGTTATGACTGGACAGACGGGGACTAATCTAAGCTATAAATATTTTGAGTCGCCCACCGTTTAACGCGAAATATCTTAGCAAACAATAGACGCGGTTTCTAAATAAAATTTTTATATCACGAACATTAGAAACAATTCATATCGATTTTCATTCTGAAATCAATAGTTAGTTACAAAATTATTAAATGACGTAATGTTGAAAAATACTTAATTGAAAGAAGAAAAAAACAATATGTAAATAGAAAGTCAAACCTAAAACTATATGAATTGGATAAGATGATAAAAACTGTATAAAACATGATTTTTCCATTTCCATGTCTGATTTTATGAATTTAGTAGCAGCAATATCGTGTGTTTCTTAATGTCCAGTAACTATTAGATATCTATTATCTAATATTAATAAGATATATTATCTTATGTTTTCATCCAAATACTAAAATAAAATGAATAATGTACGATAAAATTCGTATAAACATCATTAACTTAATTAGGTTTGAGGCTTGTAAATATAATAAGGAAACAAGAAACTTAAGCGGGTAGGATATGTACCGCGCCCAAAAACAGGGCTACGCCTTATGGGCGAGGAGTGGTTGTTATACCCTTGAGATCGATGCGTCTACATACATGCATGAACCATTATTCCTTTTTCAAACATGATGAGGCACTTAATTTGATTACAGGAAGACATAACCTAAAACTTGGGGCGTCGGGTCAATAAATGAGTGTACACACTTTTTGTCAACAAATTACGTGAAAACTAATCCGTGCAATATTCACCGAGGGGTCTGTGTTTTCGTGGAAAATAAAATGGCTTTGTGTTTTAGATAACTGATATTAAGGGGAGTCAGATTTTTATAAACGTCTGGATGTGATGATTCGTGCGAATCTTACCTGGATCGCATTTCATGATAATTCAGTATAAAGACAGCACGATGCCAAACTAATGATAAAAATACGATAACTTAAAGATCAAAAGACTGATTCATTTTCAGTTACATAGAACGTATAGAATATGATCCTTCAGAATTCAAAAAAGCATTTGAGATTTTCTTAATTCATATCAAGAGATATTTCTGTATATCTATTTCTAAAAAATTTTTATTTATTATTTAAGAGTTTTAGAAATTTCATTTTTTCTTTATTATAAGTTATTATAAGAAATGATCTAAGATTTATTTATTTTTATAAATAAATAAATCATAGCAAATATTCTATTTACTATGATTTTTTATGACATGTTAAAAATAAATTTTACTTTCACTTCCGGATTTAAGAAAATGAATTGCTTTTTCTAACTATGCCTTGCACTATATCTAAACATCTTTATTGATCCTTGAAAGTGCATTTATTTCCTGATAGTTTCTTTTCAAATGACTTTTAAGTCAGAAAACAGCAACGACACGTTTTAATTGCCTCAAATCATGTCAATTATGGAATGGAATAGTGAAAAGTGATTTTATGCAAATTAGTTAAATTATTCATTTAAACATATAATTCAAAATGCGAGACTAAAAAATAAATTCATGGCGGCCTTTTAACCTGGAAACTACACTGAGAGAAAAATACACACAAAAATTACCGTTTTTTTACAATAACCAGGGATAATTTCGTAACACAGTAAAAATTTCCGTTAGTTTTCCAATGTTTTGAAGATTGAAATACCAAAAATTTGGTATTTTGCGGGAGTTATTATTGTGTTTATAGGAATTTGAAAAATCGGACATTTTTGTCTGTATTTTTTTCTCAGTGTATGAATTCCAAATTGTATATTCGAACAATTCGTATTTATATATAATTTATATATATTTTTTAAACTATATTGAAAGTGTACAAAATACTCACCAAAACATCGAATGTAATTCTTTTTAGAGATTTTCATGTATTTTTACATTCAATGAACAAAAGCATATTCGTATCGGAGTTTCAAAATCATCTTACTTTCCGGAAACAAGTATGTTTTGCGATGAAGCAGGATATCATTCGTACAACTCCCCTATAGAGCAGTAGTGAGCTTGTCGAGCGATGTGAACGATGCACTTCCGTTTACTGCTTAATTTGCTTCCACTTCCTGCGGAACTGTCTAACCTGCTCGTGACGACAAGTGCCGCTTGTAAAGAGTTTATAATTAATGAATAACAAATAACCTGTTATTTACGAGTTTGATTTTTTTCACTTTCATTACTCTTCGAAGAAGTGTCATAGCTTTTACCAAAATTAATGTTAATACTTATACTGTTTTTTGTATTGAACTGCAGGTCTTTTTAAAGAAACAAACCACGGTCTAATTTTGCGCTCCTCCACATTTCAGAAACGCAAATAAAAAGTTTCATGAAAAGCTCTACTGAGAAATATCCGATGATAATAAAATCCAATTTATTAACTGCTTTTACAAGTGATCAATAGAGGTAAATTGATGGTATTAGAATAATTAACGTTAACTCAATTATGAAATGATTTATATTCGATGATCAATGATCACTGCAATTAAGAGCATATTAAAGTTGTTAGCTCCCTACCTTGCCGACAAGTTTTTATATTCTTTACATTCGAAATGTATAAAAAATAACATTCGAAAAACTTGTACAATTTACAAGATAATTATTCTTCAATGTTTTATTTTGAACAATTTAAAAAGTGGAAAAATATTTAAACTTGTATCAATTTTTTGAGTTTATATAAATAAAACATTGTTTTAATTACAAATACAATTGTAACACATTTAAATGATGATAATATTTATTAAGGTATAAGGTTCTTACACACCTAAATTAGCTTCATAGGTGAAACCTGAAATTCAACCTCACATTGAAATATGAGACTACTTAATAACTGAAGAAAATATGATTTGAAGTCGCTCGAAGTAATTTTTTGTATGAATCTAGCTTGTCGCTGTTGTTGGTGATACGATAAGGATCTAAACGATTATGTCCACAGTAGCTAGAAAATATTACTGTCTTATCTATATATATGACTACTATGATATATATTTAATTATAAATAATTCAATTTGCCTGAGATAGTATAATACATAACATTGAATTTTGTTTTCAAATTTGATACAAGAAAATAGCAGAAATATTTTATTTTATTGAAATTAGTTAAATTTGATGAATAGATAAATTACTAACCTGATGAAAAGCACTGTTGATTTTATTTGAACATAAATAGGAAGTATATAATTTTCAGTAAGTTAACTTAATGTATTGACACACATACTTGAACCATGAAGATACTCATAGAAGACTGTCAAATTGCAACTCTACGATATAAATATAATTTGTAAATTTTAGATTCATTCGATAGATTATAGTTACACTCAAATTGTAAGAACACGAGCGTACTTGTAGAGCTAAATTTATCAACGCTAAATTAAAATATATTGAAACTTTCAGCAGTTTTCAAAATGTACACGACATGAGCAGTTTCGTGGAGTTATATTTTAACTTCTAATTCGGATATAACCAGTGGCAATCAGTGGTTATTGCATTAGAGCAGTGAACTCGGATAAGATAAAACCCTTTAATTTGAGGGAAGAAAGCGTATATGTTTAACCTTTTTATAATTTTTAGGTATGATATATATTTGTATTCGATTTAATAAATAACGACAGCCTCATTATGTTGTAATTTTTTATATAAAGTAAATTTGTGTGTATGTGTGTTTGCTAAAATTATTGATACCATTTTTTATTATATTATAAATAAATATATAAATTGAATAAAATTTCATTTATTCAAATTTAGATGAAGAAAAATGCAGACAATTTTCAACTCTCCAGTGATATTAACGTTGATTTTAAGTTATTTTAACGTTTAATTAACGTCGAATGAGTCAATCTTGTAACGTAAAAACTATATCATTTGCACATGTAAGAATACAACGTTGGTATGACGTTTATGTGAAGTAGTATGTTGGCATTATAATACCGATAGTTCTCAACGGTTAAATAAACATTATCTCTTAATGTAGATGAATAACGTTAAAATAACCTCATAATAATGTTACATACATAAAGAATAATTAAATTAGTATACAATCACACCCATGGTATGTCAAAATACCCATAGTTTTTAAGTATCAAAATAACGTCGTTTGTCCAATGTCCAACGTTTTACTAACGTAAAATAACTGTTATCACCAACATTACAATTACTTGGAACTTCTGTTTGGATGTGAAACTAAAATTTGTAATTTATTTATTGTCATTTAATATAACTTATTTTCATTTTCTTTTGTGAATTTTCATTTCACAATTAGGATGATTGTTCCTTTTTAGTTTTATTTAATCAATTTAGAGTTTTCTTCTCAATAATTAATTTGCCATTTCTAGGAACTAATAATGAAACACTGTTTTAATGACGTTTCGGAATTTTATTATTCCTTCTTCAGATCTAAAATTTAATACATAAATGTTAACAAGTTGTTTTATAAAATTTCGGTATTTTACATTATTTGTTAGTGATATGATAATATAAACTACTCGTAGTTTGTTACATTTTAATTTTTTGTTTTTCCATTGTAATTTTAAATATTAATTTTGTACATTATGTACATTGATATTTTCTATTCCATGTTGTAGTATTGTAGTAATTGCGTAGGTTATGTTTAT
>JABFQD010001339.1:0-18756 GCA_022817045.1 Psix sp. ZL-2020 | reverse complement strand
GCAAAATAAAAATATTTCATATGGGGGACTGGATTACTGGAAAAATATTTTATGAGAAATACTACATTAGTGGAATAGTACTGAAACAGTGCTTATTTCATTTTATCAAAAAGTTTAAATTAAGCACACGTTTTCCTTATAGAAACATTAATTATTATTATTTTTTATTGTTTTTGAAGTTGACAGAGGTACTCTCGGAATATTAAAATAACATCTACCAACGTTATAACATTTCCAGCAGAGGCATATTGATCATTTGGCTTCAAAAATGATTATTAAAATTTTATTTATTTATTTATTTATTTACAACAAAAAATAAATTTAAAATGAAATTATAGTTGTTTTTTATTTTCCCTCAAGAATGACCTCCTGAGTCATGCCATGTCAGGAATCGACGTTTATGATGATTCGTGAGTAGGAGGACGTTTGAAAGAGAATAAGATAGGGTTGAGAAAGAGGAAGTTAGTCGTGGGCGCAACTTAGCGTCACAGCCACGCTAACACGGAATACTTACATTACCCAAACATCTTCCATGTAGCTTTTCGCTACCAAGCATAAAGAGCAAAGTTGCCGATATACCTTATATAGGGAAACTAACTTGACTTAGTTCAATGATACACCTAAATTTAAATCTTCTCGAAGTTACTTTACTTACGGGAAGAATGACATTAACCTACTTTATGCCTTCTAGTGGAACAAAGGGCAAACAAATGTGTTATTGATTAAGTAGGTATTGTTTCAATGATACACACGTAGTTCTAAATGACAGCTTATTTGCTAATGAGGGACAAGTGAGTACCATTACATAAAAATATAAAAGAAGGTTTGGATTGGCAGCCTGAAGGGTTGCTAATCTCATTTTTAGAGTCGTGTACAATAGTTCATACAACGAAAAAATGAAACCTGCTGATAGCTCGAAGGACATGTTGATAAACTGATGGACTACTAATATGTTTTCTTTTTGAGTGGCTCAACAACGTTTTATTCAAAGAAATATAATTGTAGTAAAATAGTAATGTGTAAAATTAAAAAGTGTCGTACAATCAGCAGCAGAAGCGTGCTTGCTGAATTAAACGCCATAAGAGAATGTTAGATTTGTGATCAAACTTTTATACTGCATGCATGTTTATATCCATAGCATGTAATTTGCAAGCTCGTTCGTATCTAAGTTTAATAGTATAGTTTATGTACAATAAGTAATATTTATATAAATTACATGTGCTTGAATTTATAAGTTGATATCGTTACCTTGAGTGAAACGAATCATCAGTTTACTTTCCTCTTCCGTAAGTTAACAAATTTTTATAAATTCATGTTTCATTGAATAAACATAATTAGGGCTTATGTAACTTCAATTGTACAGTCTTAAAATACGTTACATATTTTCATATTATAAGGTTTTTCAATTCAAACTTCTATTATATACAATGATAGAAAGAAACATGTAATATTTTTAGATTAATATATATTTCTGTTTCTGAATAATTGGGGCTTATGTTTATTTTACTGTGCATAGATTAATCAAGTTATATTTTCATATGTACTTTGCCTAAACATTCAAATTTTTGATTTTTAGTGGTATTTCAGCTATTTTATTAGACGTAATTAATACCATACGTAATTTGTGAAGCTAAGTTGATATAACCTTTTAAAATATCACAAACAAATTTGGAAAATTCATATATACGGTCTGATTGTATTTTCTGTGTGGGGGCCACATAAAATTTGTAGTTTCTTATTTCAACTAATTTCTACATGTGTTGGATAACGTCTCGATTTAGGCCATGGTGCGCGTGCTTCTCTAAAAAAATTATTTGAATTTCGTCTGATTTCTGGCTTGTTGACTCTATAATTGTTTTTATAGTCAAACCTTAAGTTTTATAGTTTTTAATATTATTTTTTCCTTCACAGAATAAGAGATAAGAAATTTAATTCCTAGTTCGATTTTAGGGCCGTATAAAATAATATTACTATGAGTCATATAGTTTATGATAATTATTATTTCACAAGTTAAATTTCACAATCAATTAGTCAGAGTTAACTCCAATCACCAAAATTACTCTAAATAATCATCATCATGACGTAAATCATTCATTCGGTTAAAGTTAACAAGCCCGAAATGAATATGTCTAAAAGGATCAGAATCTCCCGGTTGAATTTCATATAAACCAATGATTATTCTGACATATAAGGCTTAGAAGATGAAACTCAATACTGTCAGCCACCAGCTTGTCCCTCTCTTGCAAGATCTCTGCCTGGATTGAGAGAAGAAAAAAATGTCTCTGCCTGGAGAGGATGGAAAAAATGTCTCAAACATCTCCATCTTGCTTGCTTTTTGTCACGTGACACTCTCATCCTGTTCTATCTACTCGGCTTGGCTGGTTGGATCCTATCTTCTCACCTTCAGAAATCGAATTGACAACATTTCATTGTTCCGGCATGGTGTGTAGCGTCCTTTGGACGCTACACACCATGGTACTTATGGTTACTTATGGTCGATTGATATTAGCGCTGCTTCGCTGTTATCTCCCGGGTGTCAGCTAATAGTTGTGTCGGTGAATTCATTTTTGGTTGATGGTCGTTACAGGTGGTTTTGCGATCTGTTGTGATGCTGTGGTAATGTGTCTGTGCGCGAGAAACGGCGGTTGTTATTCAAGTTGAGCTCATCGAGTGTCGGACCTCGTCATAAATTATCATCTCATTTTGCTGTAGTTCTCAACTCCTGATTGACTGCGGTCATTTTTGCCGCTCACCGGGCTTTCTTCTCTTTTTGTTACATGTCCCATTGTTTTCAATACTTCTCCTTTTTGTCGTTAAAACTTGCGATTGGGAATTAATTTTGTTCAACAAATAAAGTATTCTTTTCTCTGAGATTTGTTGTTTGCGTTTATTGTTATATCGTTGAAAATAATATTTAATTTCTATCGGGAATTCTAATCGTTCATTTTATTAACTATATCAAAAATATAAGATATTTTAATGGCTCGTGAATTCTATTCCCCATTGTGAGTAGCTTCATCCTAGTTAATACCACCTCAGCAATTTCATGCTTATCTATCACGCCTTAAATGTTGAGTGGATGTGTTTTAGGGAAATTCACGTTCCCTATCTGATTCAATGTATCTAACACATTTTGGAAATGCTTTAAATCGAGTTTTATCTAATTACTATTATCTCATAAAATAAAATATCATGAATTAACTAAGGTGTAATTGTTTTGTCATTATATTTAAGATATTTTCACTCTAATAATGTATTTTAAATTTCTGTTGAATTATTTTAAAATTTGTAATACCGTTTTATAATTATCCCTGCCAATCTTCGAATGTTTATATTAGCCTTGAATTACGAAAATAATCATAAAGCAAATGTTTAATCTTCAATTCATTAATCATTAAATTCTTCCAAATACTTGATGGGCTTATTTGTCAACAGAACGAGGTTCCTACTTCCCTGGCATTATTTAAGCAGTAGATTGTGAGATATTACCCGCAGAATCGCCCTGTTATATTTGCATGTTTTTAGTTCTTTTGTTTACTGTCTTATTGTATTAATATTTTTTATAAAGTATGTGTACTTGACGCAAAAATCTGACAAGTAGTTTGTCGATTCTTAAACCTTACTGTTTAGTTAGATTTTTTTATTATTCTTAACACATCTTTCTGAATCTTTTCTACTTTCTTTGAAACCTTCCCTGAAATTATAATGTAGTTTTTCGACAATTTTACACTTCAAGCTCTTTTTTAGAATGTTTTTAGGGTTTTTTTTGTTATTTTCGGCTGTTTAATAATTTTTAAATTTTTTATTATTTATGGGAATAATCCCATCTGATTTTAACGTACACTTCTTAATTCTTGACCTAGTACTTCGTTTCACTGTGATTGAGGAGTTTTAATGAGTATTTTCGGCATCAACATTTTATTCAATTTAAATAACTAGTTTTTATCAATTTTTATGTGTGAATATATTTTGAACTATTTACCGTTGGAGCTGAAGACATATAACATATGTTTTTTACCGAGCTTAGTGAATCGAGGTCTGTGTCTAAATCTAGATATACTTTTCCTGATCTTAGTTCTGATATCGTCGCAATTATTATAATTCTGCGCATCTCAAAAGATTTCTGTCTTTTTTCGTTTAATTAATGTCTATTCGGTTAACTTTGAGTCTGTCTTTTTCGACACCACCCTGATTTTCTTGGTGTATATTTGTCTCCTATAGATGGAGGCTTTTCAGTTTTCTTTTTTAATCTGATAATTTTATAAATATTCACACCAGATATGATCAATGTTTATATTACTTCATTATTAAAACCAGGAGGTATGTCTTTGTATTTTTTTAAGTTATGGAATAAATTTTCTTATTTCGTTTTGTCAAATGCTGGAATACTGAAACTGCTGTTCATCTCCGTTCAGAATGTAAAGAGATAGGCGCTTTATTTTTATCGTAAAATAAAAAGCCTATCAAAACATAAAAAATGAACTGTCATGTTTCGTGAAACCGAATCGGTCTTATAATTTTTCATCACCTAATAAACCATTTTTGTGTACAAAATAATATTTTTCAATAATACAGATTTTATATGACCTTTTCAATATTTTAGTTTTATTATTAGCCCGCATAGCCATTAAAAGTTTTATATATTGACATTTTTATATTTAATGATTAATTAATTAATTGATCGAGTTGACCAATGAGTGTTTATTCATCTTCTTTGCGGATATAAATCGAAATCGCTACTTATATCTGATATCAAAATACAAAATAAAATTATAATCGCACGCATCGGAAGGAGTGTTTTAATTAGTTGTTTTCATTTTTCAGTGTAGATTGGCATATCTGCGCTTTACTTTGCGTCGACTGATTTATATTTTATAAAATTGATATGAGATCAAAATCTGTTTCTCAATAATTGAATTTAATATTATTTTGTTAATTTAAATTAATCGAATTAACGTTATTGATTAAATGTTCAGAGTTTTCGGTAGCGATAAGATCCGAATATATTTATGAAATTATTTTTTGTAATATAGCTAGCGGAATATTGGTCTTTCAAATCATGTCTTCATTTATAATTATACCACGCGAACAACTTTAATTTTATTATAAACAAAATAACCTCCTTAAAATGATGGTATTTTGGTAGACACGGTAGAGTCTCTGGCGAAGTAAGAAACAGAAACAAATTTAAAAAGTTTTTTGTATGGCCAGCATTACCGCGTCTCTTTTCAGATACGAACGAATGTTGATTTTTCAACATTCCAGAAATCTGTTAAGTATGAAAAAAGTTGAAACATTCCGTTTTTTTATCACTGCCACCATTGGGTAGATGGGATTTAAAAAAAAAACGATTTTAGTCCATCCGTGCTGGAGATGTAATATCTTCGAAATCGTCAAAAATCATATATTTGGCATATGTTGTCTTTTTCTTCTTCTCTATTAGCCACATTTTAATAAAATGTAGAAAAAACGTAAAACCTCGTTTTCCTGTATTCCAGTAAGGCCAGAAGATGTGGTTTTATAGGGTACATTTAACAGCTCCACACTTTTTAATTAAACCACGCGCCCCCTTCGGGTAACAGTATGAATGGAAAAGAGCATTTTCAAATCTCTCGAATAAAAAAAAAAAGAAGCGAAAACTCGATAAGTATAGAAAATATACATACCGCATATAACCCCACCATTCGGGTTGAGGTGGGGGAAAATTTGTAACCTTATCAATGATGTTATTTAGCAATTGCGAGATACGTTTCAGCAATTTTTTCAAAGTGTTTTCGATAATTTATATTAACAAAGCGTCGTCTTTTTTTTTATAAAGAGCGGGTGAAAGAATAATCCCCGAGCAACAACCTTCTCAACAAAAACATTCACGTCATGAGGAAGAATTTGCACATCCTCAGTAAGCAGCCATACATTACGAAGCTCCACAACATAAACCGCGGACGCGCATTGTTTGCTGCGGTGCAACGGTATCAGTGGCTCTCTGTTACCACAAGAGTTATAACTTTTTCCAAGTTTTTTGTCGGAACTTAAAAACTGTTACGGTAAAAATGTTAGTTTTTTGACGTTATTTATAAATCAAACTATTTTTGTTATCTTTTTTACGATTATGTGCCATCCAACAAAACAATTGATGATTGAACGGCGTTACTAATATGGATTATAGTAACATGACGCTGAGTGTTGTTATTCTGTAGAATTACTTTTTCATGCGTTATATTGTATTCTGGCGATTTAATGCGCATTAATTAAATTAAACAAATTGAATTAAATACCAGTTTTCAGTACTAGTTTACTTAACGTGCTGTAAGTTCAAAAACATAAGGGATTCAATTATTTTGATTATAAATAATTTCCAACGCATACGATCACTTATAAATTGCTTGAAGAGAGTAAGTCAATGTAACGACAAGTAACCAAACGAAAATGATAAATTGTAAAAACAAATTGTATATGTCGAATCATGGTATATATAGAACTAAAATAATGTAAAGAAGAAGAAGGGTTTGAAGATAGGAAAGAAAATAATATATATAAGTACTGTGCCACAAGTTAATAGTTAACTATTGATTTTAATTATTTCACTCTTTTGAAATAAAGATAAAATGAATACTTTTAATTATTTATTTTCTTCAGCATATTAAAACTATTTTGAGTTAACAACTTTTGTAATGAATTTTCATGACAAAAAGTAATTTTCAAAAATTCATTAATTTACTATATATTGTCTAAAACAAGTATTGATGTTATATTCTCGAGCTGTTGATATTTTTTTATTTTCCACGAGTGAGTTATCAAATACGTAGCAAAAAATTCATAGACAGGGATGGCGTCGAAATTTGCATTTTGCATAAAATAAGAATATGTTTTATTGTCTTCCATTGAATTTTTACAATATGAATACTTTTCACACTTTCACATTACATGTTCGTTAGCGATCAACCTGGGAAAAATTGCGTAAATCAACAAAAACTTTCTATACTATCCCCGCTTCTTTTATGGGTTATGCAAAGATTGCAATGGAATTGCAGAAGTTCATTGTTGTTGTGAATTTTTATTCTTGTGGAATCGAAGGCCTTTGCCGGTCAAAAGTTGCTCCTGTTTTTGGTGTCCTCTTCAGTGCTTATTGAACTAATGTGTTGATGTGTTGAGATTATTGTTAAGATTTCGCAGCGGATATTTCGTGACTGATTAATTTTAATTTATTTCTTAAATTTTTAATCAAATTGCTTATTAAATACTGTGTCTAGTAATGGAAAATTATTAGTAAAATTAATTGAAAATTATTTTTGAAATTAATGGATACTATATTTGAATTTATATATTTATTTTATTAGTTCTATAATAATTTTATTTATTGCTTTATTTTGATTTAGTTATTCAAATTTGAAGCGCGTTAATAATAGGTTAAAACTGCATTATCATGGATTTGTTTATTTGTTTATGAGCACATCTAATTGACATTAAAATCAGTCAATATTACAATTATCATTTCTTGATTTAAGCGCTTTGTTTACTTTTGCAATTACTAATGCGAGCAATCCCACATTTCGAGAAAAGTAGACTTTTCATTCGGAGTCTGACTGAATGTGTTAACAGCAACGTGGAAGTAAACTATTGTGTATTTTTAAGTTAAATGTGTTATTTAGTCAGCGTCCGACCAATAAAATAATTATAGTATATTAATTTTTTTCCATGTATAATGTCACCATTTGTTTAAAGCTTATTAGCGTGGGCGTATGAAGATAGATAATGCCTTGAACTTCAAATTTTTTGGAATTTTGAGAAAAATTAAAAACGCTATTTTCCCTCGGTACGAAATAAATGTACCGTTAGATTGCGTTTATGATTTTACTATCTTTCAATGTATTATTCCAGCACCTTAATTTTTTTAATTTTTTTGACATGTTTTTTTAAACTCTTGAAAATTTCATAATTCTCGAGATAATTCGTGAAATTAATATAGGCCAGAAATTTGAATTTCAAATTATTTAAATTTAGAAAAATTTAATTACTTTTTTGAAATGTTGCAAAATAAAAATGCATCAAGATGAAACACAGGATATATCGGTACAGGCCTCAATGCGAAAAAATTCCTGAATTCCCTTTTATGGCTACGAGAGGTCAAGTCCAGTATTTACAAAGCAAGGTACGAGAAGTTTGACGACTGTATAAAATCAGAATTAACGGTTATAAAAAATCATGCTGAAAGTTTTAAGCATAAGAGACATTGTGCTGAAACCAGTGCCCAAAAATTCTTAACCAAATTTGTATCTCTGACCAATCAAAACGTGCATTTTGCAAAAATCAAACTGTGGGGATTTTCAGCGACTCATAATGTTTCGTTCAGAATTTTTGACCATCTTTGTGATCTGCTGCAAAGTATTTTCATCGATTTAATGATCGCTCAGGAAATGAAACTCAAAAGAACAAAGGCCACCGGAATAGTGAAAAATAATATCGGAGAGTTACAAAAAATCACCTCACGGAAACGTTAAGCATTCAAAGTTTTTCATCATGACCGATGAATCTACTGATATAGCAACCGTTAAAACAATATATATCGCAGTGAGATATTACGACAATACAGTGCGCAAAGTTGTCATTCATTTCTGGGACTTAGTTAAAGTATTCAGTGACGAAAAATCAGAAACTGATAACGAAATCGCTGCTACCGCTGCCCTCTTATTTGCTATTATCATCAAAAGATACGATTGAAACTGCATCCATTACAAAAACAACATCGGATTCGGGTGCGGTGGCTGTAACGCCATGATGGGATGTAAAAACTCAATTGCCGTAAGATTCTGCCAGATATGTCTTAAATTGTAATTTAAGACATTTTACAATTTTACAGACAAGGTCTGTAAAAAAGATGGTTTATGCTTTGAAAAATTTAATTGGATCTTTCATGAAGTGAGAATATATCTTCAGGTCAAATTTGCAAGAAATCGACTCCACAGATTCAGCGAATTAATTGCCACTTACCAGTTTGTACTTAGGTGTCAGTGTGATGAAGCAGTTGGAGCGTCAAGATGTTCAGTGTTGGTCAGAGCTGATCATAGATTTTAAATTGCGCTGCCGAGAGTTCTTCGTCACGGGCTGTCAACAAATTCAGCAAAGTTTCGATTTTAAGGATACGGTCATTTCCTCAATTTCCATTTTGAAGCCAAAAAGAGCGTAGTCCGCTGCAAAAAAGGATATGACCCGATCAATTGTTCCCTTCACCATGATCGTACCGAGGATTATTTCAGGCAATTCAAAACTTCAAAAGCTTGGTGATGAATAGAGGGCATTACCACTTTTCGAATCTCCTGAAGAAATTTCTGAAGAAAAAGAAGTAGACATTTTCCGGTACATAATGATAATTTATTGACATTTTTTAAAATATTTGATCATAAAATTTAAAGGTTCTCTTAATTTCAAATTTTAAATCTTAAAGATTCCACGGGTGAGACATTTTTTCAAGTTCTTTCATTATTTGCCTTAGAATGTTCGTTAATACTTTTCGTAAAATGACACTGCTATTTTAAATGTTATTCAAAATTACGAGCGTGCGAACATGCTTCATTATTTCAGAAATATTGTTTATAATCTATGGATTAGATTTTATATTTTATACAAATTGAAAATATTCATAATTATTAATTCACGATTATAAAAATGTATTATTCAAAATCATATAAAGATCTGTAAGAATATTTTTTGGTGATATTTTTCCAAATTTTCCTAACTTTGGGGATGTTCTTGACATTGATACTTTCTTTCGTGATATTTTTAATACATTTTTAGTGATATTTTTATGCAGTGATACTTTTCTTAGTGGTATTTTTAACTAATACCATTGTGAGCATGTTTGTATGTGTGCGTGCATCATATGCATTTGTGTGCATGAACCTAAAAATGGTTTAGTGTATATGTAAATAAATACACACTCGCGTGTTAAAAGTGTATCGAATGTGCCTTCCTGTACACAGACATGTACCTACATACAGCGATACTCGTGGAGAACACATGCGCTAAAAATTAGACATTTCTGTTGGCAATGGCGTTAGTGGCATCGCTGTTTTTTTCTTTAAAAAGAAGGATCGGCCTTTCTTTTCATTGCAAATTGTTAACAGAAGTTTGAATTAGCTGATGAAATTAAAAAAAGTGTCGCTTCATTAACGATTTTTTCCAGTTTTTTTCAACTTTGATACTGTGAAGTGGAAAAAATCGGTAATGAAGCTATACTTTGTTTAAAAAGTTAAAAATTTGTATTGTGCTTGTTGAAAAATTAAATTTGACTCGAATTTACTCAAGTTATTAGCAAAACGTTGAATTCGTATTTATCTCTTTCACCTCAAGAGTTTGGGATAAAGGAAATTTCGAAATCTTAAACAGGAACCCCTATTTTTATTTCATTTCAGATTCTATGTAAGAAATCAACGAATTTTTTTTGGAAAACATTTTTTTAAATTCTTGATTAATTTGACACTAATCGCAGTGATGTTTTTTTTATAATTCTGATTAATTGAATAATATTTCAATACAAAAATATCAACTTTTGGTCTCCATAAAACCAAAAGACACGTATTTAATATTTTAGAAGATCTATTCAACAATTATTCAAGTAATTAAAAATAAATTGTTCGTTAGAATTCCACCGTGAATTCTGAATGAGGAAATAGTTCATTCAAATAATGAGTAATAAAAAGCCATCGTCGAAAGCGGTGAAATTGAATAACTAAGAGTCTAAAAAAAGTGGTCAAAATCTACATTAACAATTGGAATGGAAAGTTATTAAAAGACAATTTAATGAAATTGAACATATAAACGCATAGAGGACAATATCTGAAATCAATTAGTTCAGATATTGTCCTAAGACAATATCTGAACTAAGATATTGTCTACTAAGATATTAAAGATTAGTTAATTTGATCTGTATTGAGATTTGCGAAAAATAATAAAATAAACAAACTAAAGTCAAGTTGCAACAAAAATGGTCAACCACCAAATTGAACAAAGAATGTGCATAAAATACTCTGTAACGGTCGTAATGGCGCGTTTTGTAAAAAGCAAGTCGAAAGCCCCAATCTCGGCCAACATTTGTATTTTTTAATTGGGTAACGCTATTGAGTATGTACGGTCAATAAATTTGTAACGTTGGTTCTTCGTAGTGGAACGTATATTTTCTTTTTTTTTTGTGAGACCAAAACTTCATGATAATGTCGGTTCCGATCTCCTGAATTTTGGGTCTTTGAGAGAAGTGGAGCCGTCGGAAGCAAAGCACTTAAGCCCCCCCCCCCTTTTTTTTTGGTTGTAAAAGCGGATCTAGGCTGTGGGAGAGAACATCCCGGTGGTGTTGTTGCGCTTTCCTTGTCCACTGCCGCCACCCTAGGGATATGGCTGTCATCAACTCGGCTACCTTAAAGGGTCGACATGAGTCTTCGCTACGTACTGGGGATCTGCCAGGCCTTCTCGCCGTGGGAGCCACGACGGTGCTCGTCCTCGGACGTGAAGAGTAAGTGCTTTATCGGGCTCTCGCGAACCTTGGCGCTGAGACGTCACCGAGAAACTTAGTACCGGCCCTCCTGTTGATGTTCGTCGCGTGGTGAGGTGTACTGTGAGAGTACGAAGACGGCTGGTGTTCGTTTCGCCAGGTCTTGGGGACTCTAGTCTCATCCTGAAGGAGGGATCGACGCGCCTGGATACCGAAGGTTGGTCACGGCCCATGACGACACGTCGGAGCTCACCCGATTTACATGCAGAGGTGGTGGATGGTGGGGAGACGAAGTTTGGTGGTCAAGTTTCGTTTCGGAAAAGCTCTCTTCGATTGCGTAGGCTGGACGAGTGCGGATGAAGGACAATGTGGAGGACCCCTTGACACTCCCTGGTCTGGATTTCGCTTCCCTGGCCCATCCGGGCCGTTACCTCATGTAAGCTTTGTTTCTGGTTGTGTGGTACGGAAATCGGTAATGTTTCGTGTTGATAGTCGACGTATCTGGGAGATTCATTTCAATTAATAGCCGTTTCGTTTGGAGTTTAGAAATTGGCCCTTGAGATCGGGACTGAATCGATATTCTTTTTGTGCAACGCGTAAGATTTATTATACACTGTCTCCAAATTTCGTAACAATAAAGAAATAAGTCTGATTAATTCCGTTGCTTTGACTCCCGTCCCAAACCCGGGAAGCTTTCTTTGATACCGGAGGCGGTCTTTATCGAGGAGTCGAAAGAGTTTTCGAAGATCGAGCCCGCTTCACCAGCTTGTCTTGTATTGCATTGTGATCTCGTGGTGATAGTTACCTGACGATCCTGACCACGCCAATTTAGAGCTAGTGGAAAGGGACAGTTCACGAGGTTTTATTAACCAAGAGAACTGTTACAACTCCTTGAATCACCCGAAAGGTATTTCATCATGAAATTAAGCAAAAATTATCAATTTTGTACATTTCATCGATATCAAAACAATTAATATTAAAAATTGATGTAGATAAAATTTATCATGATGCGACACATCAAATTAAAGAGTGCAAGGTCAGAAATCTTCCAAGCATATTAGTTTGTGTAAATGAACAATAATTATTGAGAAATTAACAACTGAAAGCTCAATGAAAAAAGATCAAAGTAGGATTTGATTTCCGGGTACAGATTATTACCAATTAAAAAAGCGCAAGCTCGTTGTGCAGAATTTAGTACCTGGTCCTATCTTTCTAGTGTAAGCGTTCTTTCTACTCCTAATTCCTCTGTCCAAAAACTCTGAAGCCTTAGACGGTAACGTCTATGTGCTGCGGTCTGACGTTAACTGTGTCAGGGGCTTACTCTGAGGCTGAAACGGTCTGGAGTACTAGGAATCGTAAAATCCCGTCGCTAGGTTGTCTGTAGGCCGAAATGATCTGCTGAGAGATAGCGTAGGGAATCACTCCGCAACGGTCAGGAGTGACTTAAACTCTTACCCCATTGATTTTGATCAGTTGCAGAGCTGAATAGGTCCGTGATTAAGGCTACGAAGGTGTATCCTATCCAGAAAGCAAGGAACAAACTAATTTAACATTATATTATGAACTATTTTATTTGAATTTGATATAAGTTTCATTTTATTTTATTTTTAATTTTGTTTTTGTTCTCATTCGTTTTTGGTGTTATTTTGCTAAGAATTTCTTAGTTTTCTTTGGATTATTTCTATTTCTTTCTAAATTTTAAGTGTGATTCTTTTTATTTTATTGTTTCATCTATTTTTCTTTAGATTAATTATGAGGGTTCCGGTACTAACTATGCAAGTGCATTTTATATGAGTTAGGTTTAGAGTACGTCGAAGTTTTATAATTTTTTTATATCTTGTTACTGTAATTGTAAATACTTTGATATTTTGTATTTCAACATTAGTTCATGATAAAACTATATTTCTATCATATAAACAATGCATTTTATCCCTTTCGAACTTTCTGAAGGTCGATGTAAAATCACATATCCGATTAATGAATTGAATTAAATTCTATAAGTAATTGCTAAAACCAGTTAAAATTATAGGAAATTATACAAACTTGATTGATTATTGCGATTCACCACAGAATTATGTTCGTCTCAACGAGACATTAAAATGTGGTTTTTTCAGTCGGACTCGATTTCTATTCCGAATTTGGAAGTGAACATAGTTTTCATCCACAATTTGGATGAGTTTTATTATTTATTTATTTAGTAACAATCGGCCCAAACCGTTGAAGATCTCTTTCTTTGAGAAAAACCATGCCAAAATTTTTTTCAGGAATAGAATTAAATTTCAGAACCAGGGTATCACCATCAAAGATGACTTGAAACTGAACTACCTGATAGCTTTGCGTGAAGAATTGAATTCCTGTATTGGTAGAGGTGAACGAAACCTAACTATCAGATACGTAGTTAATGTGCCTACTATTGTTTTAATATTAACAAAGGACCTGAATGCAGGATACGCCAACACACAGGAATCTCATCTTAGAGCTTTCTTCCGAAATGTTCGGGGTCTGAGAACGAAATAAGGTCTTCTACGTATTTTTGCAGCTTTGTGTGAGTTTGATATTCTTTTCTTTGTAGAGACATGGCTTTATCTGGATATAGCTACGTAGGAGCTGGGTCTAGCCGGATTCTTAGTGTTCCGCTATAATAGATCTTCTCTTCGTGGAGGTGGAGTCCTTATTGCTGTGGGATCCGGACTATCGTGTAACTCGCTGACCATGCTTGATCCTGACCTGAAGTGTCTATTCTTAATTGGTGTAATACTCAGTAAAAAATTCATCCTTGGGTCGGTATACATCCCTCCTATTTCTTCACTGGCTCAATATGAAGCATTCTCTGATTCACTTCACTATGTCTCTCGCAGTTACCCTGATGCTGAGTTATTATTAACAGGCGATTTCAATTGGCCTCATTTACATTGGAGGGTCGAACATTATATCCACTTCTAGTGTTTGGATAACCAAACATCTAACCACACGCAACAGGCTGCCGATATCTTGATGAATAATCTTAATTTTTGAAACTTCAAATAGTTCAAGTTTATAACCAACCAGTGTGATAACATCCTGGATTTGATATTTTATAATGGAAACTTTTTAGATGTTACTCGTGAAATGGATAATTTTATGCCAGTGGACATATAACATCCTCCGTTATTGTTTGGCACCCCCAATTTTAGATCTATGACTGCACCTCACAATAAATTTAAGAGGAATTTTACCTTCACTGATTCTGACGCTATCATCTCATCACTGAACATGGATGACTGGAAATTGTTGGAGTACTTGGACCTGGACTCCGCTACTTAATGTTCTATGAGAGTTTTGGATTCTAAAATTAATGATTTTATTCCTCTTAGAAAAATCGAAATAGATCATTATCCAGTCTGGGCTGATGCGAAATTCAAGCGTATTATTTCCATGAAGACATGTATTCCAAGAAGACATGAAAGCATTTAAGCAACACAGGACGCCTGCCACCTACAAGTCTTTTGCGCTTTTGCGTAGCAATGCGAGGAACTATTCCTGCTTTGTTCACTCAGCGTACCTTAGAAAAGTGGAATCTTCGTTACCAATCAATCCAGCATCATTTTTTGGCTATGTTAGAAATTTCTGGAACTCCTATACTTTTCCTGCCTCTACATATCTGAACAACTCTACGGCTTCTACTTCACTCGATACAGCTTATCTTTTTTCCACATATTTTAATTCTGTTTTCAAACCACCTTTCACTACTGCTTCCTTAGTAAACAATTCAGTCATTGCCAGAGTAATCAAGTCTATTGACATTAGCCTCTTAGAAGTTCTTGAGGCCATTACCAGATTGGACACCTCACTGGGTGCCGGGCTGGATGAAATACCTAATGCCTTCCTTTATGATGACAGATTTGGTATTCCTTTACCTCTCTACGTATTCTTTTCAAAATCCTTGCTTACTGGTATCTTTCCGAATTAATGAAATACTTCACTGATAATACCTATTTATAAAACAGGCATCATAAATGATATCTTCAATTACCGTCTGATAGTCATTATTAATGCCATCCCTAAACTATTTGAATCTATAATCACCAAACACCTTCGTGAAATTTTGGAACCAATTTTTACCCCTGGACAACATGGTTTCCGTCCTGGTTTATCGAATACATTCAATCTAGCTATTCTCAACAATTATATTTACCCTAGACTTGATAAAAATGAGCTAGTTAATGTTATTTACACGGATTTTGCGGAACTTTTGATCGTGTTGATCATAACTTACTTCTTGATAAGCTTTATTTAACTGATCTGCGGAACCCGTTGATTGATTGGTTTTCTTCGTACCTGACTCAGTAAGAATAGAATATATACATACGATATGTATATATATGTAAGATGGTAAATGTTTTGGGATGATAAAGTAACTGCACGAACAACGATTACTGCTACGACTAAGTTTATTTACCCGCGATCACATGATAAGTGATCGCGGAAGAAAAACGTCTTTCGTCTTAGACGCTTCGGTAGAGACTGACTTAAAGATAGTCTTTCGTTTTAAACGAAAGCTATGTATTTCTTAGACATCTAAAACATTGTAAATCTTAAATGTAATGTAGCCGAAAGTTCGCGACAGGAGTTTAGCAGATGTCGAGTTACCTTGAGAGAGCTACAGTATACCGCGTATACTGTAAATCTTCAGTACAGCTCTTGTCAATGCGTTTCCTAATTTCCGAGCAACTTAAAGAAGTTAAAAAAAACGCACGGACTTTCTCCGGTATTGGGCATCATAAATGCCCAATACACTTCAAACGCGCGCGCACCGCACGTTATATTTCTTTAGTCCTAAGCTTAACCTAGCGTGCAGATGCGCTACATCTTTGGGCCAGCGCGAACGGACAATACGGCGTTTTTGTCATAGCGAGTCATTTTACTTGTCTATGACTTTCCCGAATTCGATCCGCTCGCGAGGATGTATGTTTCCGATATTACATATATATGAGTATTTCGTACATACTCAGTCAAGGTTGATAGTTCTTACTCGAAGGAGAACACGGCTACATCAGGTGTACCCAAAGGATCTCATTTCGGACCTTTACTGTTTCATATTTTTATAAATGACCCGCCACTTCAATTGACTTTTCGCAAGATATTACTTTTTGCGGATGATATCAAATTATTTCATTCGGTGTTAAGTATGATGATGCATCTGAGATCTAACGCGATCTCGATAAATTCTTGTATTGATGCGTGAATACCATTTGGACATCAATTTGTTAAAGTGTAACGTCCATCGCTTCACTAGAAAGTGGGAGCCGATTGTCTTTGAATAGTGTTTCGATGGAAAGACTATTCCGCTGTGCGTCGAGCGTTAAAATTCTGGGCAATTTATTACACTGCCACGGGATCTTTTCCACCTCATATTCAAAACACTATTTCTAAGGCCTCTAAAACTCTAGGGTTCATCTCTCGCAATATTAATCACTTTCGATCACCAACTACTATTCGTACTGTGTATGTTTCTCTCTTTCGTCCGATCCTCGAATATAATAGTGTCATTTGAAACCCTTACAATGCATATGAGATTCTGTCTCTTGAAAGAGTACAACATTAATTTTTGCGAATTTTGGCTCCAGGTTTGGGTTTTCGTGTATCTCGAGAGGATCATGAATACTCCTAACTGATGAATACTGTAGGTCTCCGTCTTGCTTATTCTTGGAGCTCTCGGACCTTTGTCAGTGCCTACTCTATTTATTACAAATTTGTATTACATAAGGGTGTATACTCGTTTATTGTAAATAAATAAATAAATAAAGCACAATTTCAACTTGCAAAGTCATCAAAGTACTACTGACGTTTCACTTAAATGACTGTTGATTTGTTAATGTGTTACTGATATGTGTACAGAAAAATGAGGGTTGAGTTTTAATTACCATTTTTAGACTTACTGAAATCTACAGAAAAGGAAGATTCGATTAAAACATTTTGCAATATTGGAAAATCAATAACGTAGATGTTAATCAAAATCATTTTACATTTATTATAATATATTATATATTTTATTTAATGATTTTTTATTTAAAAGGCTTACAATTTGAAACTTATTATAGTCAACAATTAGTATTGAAAAAGATTTTGTCCATTTAGTTTTGAGAAAATTCTAAAAGCTCTATCCAATCCGAAAATTATCTTTGTGGTTGAAAATTGTCTTTATTAAATTCAAATATTAATATTTTTAAATTTCTATCATAAAAGTTGTAATGGTACTCACTTACATCGTAACTTTAGCTGTTATACGACTTTACGTAAATATCAGTAATACAATCTGCTACGGGGCAGTAGGTATCTAGTCAACAAAACATGTATATCGGTAAAACTGCCATTTATACTAGAGAAAAGAAGCATGTTGTATAACAAATATTCGTATATTAGTTTATATTCCTCGTTGGTATAACTGTAGTACTGAGCTACGCTCGTAACCAACTTCATGTTGCTCCTACTTTAATTGTACATCCTTCACCATCCTTTCTCTAGGGAATCGTGATCTCCTGATGTGTTACGACCTTTTAGGTAAAATCTTTTAGAGATAATGTTTTAGGGGAGAAATAAAATGTGAAAAAAAGTTGGAAATAGTGAAAATTGATATTTTCAATTACTTGGTTAAATTTGAAATTGGTAGAATTCACATTTAAAATACGAATAATATATTAAATTCAATCAAATAAAATTAAGCAGTCATAAATTTGTTACAATTAAGTAGAAATTTTGCCATTTTCAACCCACTGTTACTTCCGCAATTTTTTGGAAAATGATTAATTTTGACCGAACAAGAGTTTAAAATCCCCTCTGAAGAATGATATGAACAAAGGTATGAAAAAATAGGCACACTTAGTGTAAACAGTCTGTAAAAAAAACTGTTTTTGTTCAAAATTTTTGCTAACTTTGAATATGTATGTTTTTATATAAAAGAGGAAAGTCAACACTTTTCGCAAACGACGATTATTTGAAACGAACTGAGACATTTTTTTTAACCAAAAGTATATGACGCCAAGACAAAATAATCGATGTGTCAAAACAGTTTACATGCGAAAAATTTATTAGCATTTACTGCTGGAGTTACCAATTAAAAAAAATGGGGAATTCAGTTGCGCACCTAATAGTTTGTTAATTTTTTGCAATTACTATATTTTTAATATATGACATATATGAAAATAATTGTAAACATCATAGACATTGCAACAGATATATAAAGATATTATAATTAATTTTTCGAAATATTTTTAATTTATTTTCATAATTCAAAA
>JABFQD010001338.1:0-18762 GCA_022817045.1 Psix sp. ZL-2020 | reverse complement strand
TTTTAAAAAAAGATAAAGAATCAGAAAAAGGAAATTTAAAAAAAATCAGAATCTTTATTTTTTGTATAAAAACATTAACTGTTAGAAACAAAAATTTGAAAGACAACCCATCGTTGATTTTAGATTTATCCTGAATCTAGAAAAATTCATTTCGTTAGTAAAAACAGATAATTTTAAGATGCAAGAGTATAAAACGATGATCCTTCTATTAATAAAAAATTACTTTATGCTTTGAATAGATATCATGTATATGTATTACCTCATCTTAATTCGAGGCGGGGACAGAAAATTCCTCAACATTTTTATCCGAGTAGACTTGTACAAGTATACATTTGTGTACTTTTCGGCTTGAACTAAGCTCGAGCCAGTGTTTACAAAACTATGAAAATCCTTTTCTTACAAAATTGAGAAAACGCTGCTTTAAATCCATAGTTTGCTTGCATGATATTTTTTGCAAACTGATTCATAACTTTCGTTGGTTAAGTTACTCGCAAGTAAAATATAAAATCCAGTCAAAATTAGTTAAAGTTATTTAATCAATTCTACGTTTCAAATTTCGTTCAAAAACATCACGTTCTGTAAAAAATGAAATCATTTCAACTCTCAACTTTGGCTTGTAGAAAAAAGTTCATGTCTTACAAAACATTAAAATTAATAATAAATCTAGTTTTTCTGGATAAATTATAAATAATTAAAATAAATTAATTCTATTATTTATTTTTATTCGTGAATGCTGTTGAAAACTATAATTTTAAATTGTGACATTTACAATTGACTTTAAGAAAAGGTGTAAGGTGGAATTATATGTATAAACAATGTTCATAATTTATTATGACAATCTGCTCTTCGATATGACCAATTTTCATCTCTTGTCTTTTTGTTTTTCCTATCATTCTGCACCACAGTTAGAATACGCCAAATTTGAGCTGCGGCAGCTTTAAAACAATGAAAAGACAGCGGTAATTCAGTCGTGGCAGCTGCTTTTTCCCACTACATTTAGTTTTAAAACAATATGATTGGCGGATGTATGGATAGAAGAATACTATAATTGATCATCTCGAAGAAGTATTTCATAAAATTATAATGATAGTAGAACTTCACTTTTTTGTGAATTTGTTTAATCACACAAATTTGTTTTCCTTTTAAATGAATAATTATTTCAACTAGTGGAATTAATTTCATGTAAATAATATAAGACATTGAGTTAGGAGTAAGATATGCATAAATGTATTTTAATACATATAATATATATCAATAAAAATCTGTAGATTAGTATTTCAAAATACGTATTTTATATAAATGTTACAAACTATAAATTTGGTTGCATTTATAAAGTGTCAAACCAAAATTATGTCATAGAATAATTGAAGTTTTAATCATTTATATGATAATCAATCAATCATTTTCAGACAAACTTCACCAGACTTATTCTTCTAAAAATTAAATTATTTTGTAAGTCTATATAAACATTATCTACAGATCAATATCCATATTATGAATTTCAATTTCCTGTTTTCATGTGTTTTCAGTTCGTTTTCCGTATATGTATATATATTTATAGAAGTCATTTTATTTGAATTCAATTCGATGTCATTTGTCACTATTTCATAATGTATTTTATAAAATACACTACAAAGATATTGACATTTTGTACATCAATTTCCCTTTTTTATATTGTATATTAAATATTGCAAAATAAACATTTTTTATGCGCAAAATGTATTCATTGCATATCCATAAGTGTTTTTATAAAAACACTCAAACAAAATATTTGATCTACATAAAAAGATATGTTATATAGAGCCTTCTCTGTATTCGTTTATCTTTGTTCATAAATAATGTGAACATGATTTCATTAGCTAAAATAGTTTTTATTACACATAATAAATATGAAATCGATCAAATATCTTTCCTTTGATACGCGCGAACAAAAATGTATCATCAAACTAGTAGTATTGCAGAATTGGCTTTATTTGCTCGACCAACTTTACACAAATTTATTATCCAAACATGCAGTAATGTCCTCTTCAAATATTCATAATTTCGTAAAAAATATTTTACAGTAAAAATGATTTATTATCAAACTACTTGCAACATTTCCGTTTCTACTCTGACTGAACATCAAGCATGAAAACTCTCATCCGAAATGAATATGTTCATACAATAATATACTTGCACAAAAATGTTGAAACAAATGAAATATACGTGGTTGTACGTAAGTTATTCAAAGATTTCATAATTAAGTGTATTTACTTTTTCTACATTAATCAGGGCATGTATATTCTATAAATTATATATAAATGTAGCATATGAAACGTTTCAAAAATCATCATACTAGTCTGACTACCTGTATTGATTATTCAACATTTTACTTCAATTCAACCTTGACTGAATGTTGATTTAACCTTTTTCAGCACGAAATCAACATAATTCCTAATTAATGTAAATATGCTATACAGTCAAATTGAACATTATAATTTGACGTTAAATCAATTTGATGTAACACGCGTAATTCAAATGTATTCAATATAATCTTATTCAATTGACAAAAATTGATTTAACGTGATACTCAATATTCAATCAATTCTATTCTGAAGATTAGTTCAGTAATCAATATTTATATTGGTTCAATGTCAAATCAACTTTTCCTGTTTCCTGTTGTTTGCACATTGAAGCCGCAACAATAATCATCTAAATTAAACGATTTATCTCCCTAAGGGAGCAGACCAAAATTAACGTTGAATTAACTTTTATGATTAATTTCCTTACTTCAAAGCTGAATTAACTTCCATTCATGTTACATCGCAACGTTGATCTATAAACATTCATTAATTTAAATTTATCCAATACACCCAAATATCTCATGTGCAACGCCACTTCATGCAATAATCCTGCATAATGCAACATAATTCTTTCACTTCATGCAGCAAAATATTATGCAGCCTATGAAACTTCCTTGTTCATGAAACAAAAGTTTCTGATCTTGCAATATTGCACAGAAAGGAATTTGAGTTGAACTTTTTATATTCAACAATTTATCAACAGTTACCTGACAACTGTAATTGAACTTTTAAAGTATACGTAGATTTAACAGACTGAAAAGCAAAGAAAGATGTCAAAATTATTCTAAGTTAGTATTAGTTTAATGTCTGTCTTTAAATAAGACATAGACATTAAATATCCTGTATACATTAAAGGATTAATTATTATAATCAATTTAAGCTATAGGCTCTGTGCATAATAATTGCAGTGTCATAGTGGAAGCTATATTCAAACCACCTGACGTAATTTCTTTAATGAAAACCAACATTTTGAAATGTTACATATTAAAAAATATAATTCAAATATTGTAATTATGCTAAATTAGCTTTTCTTTTTCCATTCCAATAATAAAAATATTCTAAATAAAGACAAGTATTTAAAAAGTTAAAGCTCGTTCAAGCTCGACGAGGTCATGACATTTTTTGCCACTGTGATGCTGTAGGCAAAATACACAGTACTCGGTTTGACGAGTCCCATAACAATTAATTGAAAATCAACATACAAGATAATTCTCCTCCTATTAATGTTTCAAAGAAACCAAATCTTATGTTTTTTACCAAAATCATTTTGTCTAATTTGTTTCTTCTAATACTGATTTCTTTTAAATGTCACACCTCAAGCGAATGTTGGCGCCACCAACAGTCTCTTTATTTCAATGCCCCCTCGCCCCCCTCCCCCTCCATTCCTGTGGTATTAGTCAACTACCATTTGGAAAGTCTACATTGCTTGATTTGCATACTTTCAGTGATGTTCCTGAATATTGTGATGGTTGGCCAGCGAAAGAGCCGACTCAGCAGAGCGCGCCGGCGACGAGCCAGGAGGAGTCATCGGAATACGATACGGAATTCGAACCGACGTGCCCACAATGCGAGCCGCAAAAACAGCGCAAGCGAGACGAAGCCGATCTGATTTGTTTTCATTGCCAGAGCGAGATCGAGGTGTGCTCGCGCTGCGACGCGAGCGCCCCCATGCTCATGAGCCATGAGGATAAGCACCCGATGGACGTGGTGGTGCAAATCCATCCGAACAACGGCTCCACGGAAAGCGCCTCAGACGATACCTCCGGCAGCAGCAGCGGACCGCCGGGCCCGACGTTTAGCCAGTCGCCGTGCGAGCGACTCGCCACCATCGTCGAGGCCAGGGGTGACAACGGCTCCTGCAGTGATACCGCCGACAGCGACACGCCCCATAAATTAAATGGCTCGACGAAATCCAAACTTCTCAATTACATGATCATGCTTTCCTTGTAAATAATCATTCTTACTCGACAAAAATCACGGAGCCTCGCGAGTCGCAGTAGTCGGGATTTTCCTTTTTGTTTGTCCAGATGATGCGCGGCTTTAATTAACGTTTCGCAGAGCTGCTGTATTTTTATGTTAGGCAATTTGTAAATAAATGAGAGGAGAAAAATTAAAACGCTCGGCGATTAAATCTTTGTTGTCTCGGGTCTTAGGGATTTGACGTATTAATAATTATAAAAATGTGGAAAATGTACATTTTATCAAAAAATTTCAAAGTGGGATTCCCACTTCTTAGCAGCTAATTTAACGAAATTATGTTAATTACAAACAAAGTTGACCAAACAAATTGGTCTGCTTAATGATGGACATTGTTTGTTCCTTGTTTAAAGTTTCAATTGACATTTCTATCAAGTTTTTCATGTACGAAAATAATGTTACAAAATACTTGTGAATTATTGATACATTAAAAGCTTTTTGAGATGTTTTTTATTAAAACATAATAAAAACAAAACAGTTTCAAAGAGATCATCCACGAATATTCCAAAAACATGCTAAGTATAAAAGGATATTTTTCAGTTACAATAATTTATAAGTGTATTAAATAATTTATGAATAACGAATGCTTATAAACAAATTATATTTTCAAATCAATTTCAGTGTTAGTGTCTTTTAAAAATAAAGAGTTGAAAAAGTCTATTAAAAAGATTTTATTGCAATTAGAATTTTAATTTCAATTTGATTGCTTCATTGAATAAAATAAATTTGTTATTTTCATTTTTCCAAAAGATAAAAGATGAATCGTAAACAACGATTCAAATTTGAATTAACTTACAAATTGTAGTCAGCAACTTTTTAAATTATCTCATTCAAACAAACCGAATATTGAATAATTCTAATATTGAATTACTGCAAATTTGCAAGAATGTGACAAGTTAGTTCCAAAAAACTGAACCAAAATACATCTCCATTACTCAACGCCTGTCAGAAGGTATTCCAAAGTCATAATTCAACCGTAACATAGAAGACCGTTTTTAACTACAATAATTTTGATGCTAATATTTGATTAGAGAAGATTTGACGCTCTCAGACCTGAGACAATTCAAACTAATAAATTTGTGTTTCATTCTTTCTCCAATACGTAAATAACATTTGCTTGATTGTACATAAGAATATTATTTCTACCTTGATTTATGATGATTACAATACAAAGGACAATTTAAAACACAAGTTTCCAAGCACAAATAGTCGAATTTACATAAAAAGAGACGTAAATGAAATTGCTTTTATTTCATGTGAAAGCTGAATCCTAACTACAGAATGTTTTTAGTCAGAGGAAATATTGAAATGTATAAAAATAAGCGGAGAATCCTCGACGATCAAATGCGAGCGCGATGCGCCGTTCGAATATGCACTGTAAATAAAAGAAACTGCCAAAAAGAAGGACGTTAAAAACTTATGCGTTATATTGTCGTAGGTTTATTATAGTTAGACTGTAATTAAAGTTTGTTAACGAAATGCTGGATAATGCAAATGAAAAGAAAAAAGTGCGCGAGCATGAAAAATAAAACTAAGAATAATATATTAAAAGAGCGCGGAAAAAGCTTTTACGATAAACAGAGACGGAAAAGTGGAATGAGCGGTAACGATGAGGAAGAAAGGGAGGGAAGAGCGTCGCTATCGCATACATTCGGGACCAACTAAAAGCTGCCATCGTGAAAACGGATATTCACTGTGCTTTCGAAATTTCATATATATCGAATCACACCGCAGAAGCTTGATGAGTTTTCCGCAAGGCGTGGATTTTGATTTGACATTTGCAAATTTGTCAGGATGCGCAACTCGAATCGCGACGAAACCAGCGAGGCCTTTTTCGGCGAAATTCACGGCCGGGGTACAATAAATTTCGAAATTTTTAAACAACTTGTAGAAATATTCATGTATCGCGTTCATCTCGAATCAAAACAATTCTTAGCACAGCGTGACCTTGAAAGAACGCAATTAATGAATCAAAATTGATTGTTAATCAATTGTATTCAAAATGATCTCTTTGCAGATATAAAATCAACATCGTGTCCTTTTTATTTTTACATCTCAAATACTAATTCAGCTTCAAATTTAGCCACCGATTTAAATTCAAACTTTGATAATTAATCATTAATTATTTATATTATTAACAATAATGCAATATTTTAAAAAGTTATTTGTGTATTATCCGATTCAAATTGAGTTTCCGTTCAAAAGTTCAATTTAAATCATAGTTGATTCAATGTTAAAAAACTTTCATATTTAACTGTCATCCCAGTAATAAATAATTGATTGAATTAAATGAATTTCATTTGAACTGAATTATTTCATTGCAATGACGATTTACTGATAATTGTATGAAAAAATGATTCATTATTTTTGAAATGTTTATTCAATGAAATTGAATGTTAATTAAAAAGTTGATTATTAAATAGCCTTTTTTGAAGAATGTTGATACACTAATTGCATTCGTTTATGGAAGATACCTGTAAGGACGAAATGAAAAATAAATTCAGAAGCAAAATGACCATTATAATTAATTCAATTAAACGATAAACGAAGAGCAAAAGCAACAATTTTTGCTTGCAATTTTTCACCGACTTTGCGACTGAAAATTTTACGAAACGCGAATACCAGCGAGATTTCATTTTCACGCAACTTCAACTATAGAACTCGCCCGATCGCAAACTTTGAATCCTTTCGGATTGTCGTTTTTGAGCGTGTATTAGATTTTGACCGGTGTTTGTACAATTTTTCTTCTCGCAGCATCGCATAGGAAATTGATGAAAGAAACGAATCAGTAATAAATGATGAAACCAAACGAACAGAAATGTATAAATGACGACGACGAATATTATTATAAACTAGTCAAATACTCGTAAGATTTATATTTAAGCGTATCTCTATTCGTTGAATTTTCTTGATGTTTCGAGAGATTTGAGTATTGAACTATCTCAAATCTCTAAGACTAAGAGAGAGAGAGAGAGATATTCGTTTTTACAGGCGAAGCAGCAATAAATCATTTACCGTGCGTTCTGTTGTTAAATAGAAACTAGTTGATTGATTTATAAATATTTATTTGCGGTTGGCTCATTGGATAAATTTTAATTAACACATGCGTGTAGTTGTGCGAATTTGCGTCTGATGAAATAGCGGCGGCAGCGGCAGCGAAGAAAGAACAGTTGGCGGGACTCGTTTGGTCGAATAATATTTGAATGTCCTTCTTACAATTTGCCTTGGATGTAACATGTTTTCGGCTCGTTAGGCAAATTCTTTGCGTGCGCATCAATTTTCTAATCTCGATTCTCTTAATGTTAGAAGTAATTCATTTGAAGAAATGACATGTGATACAAATGGAGCAACTCGTATTAGCTGCTAGATATGCGAGCGTGCTTAATTCGTCAACAAATCATAGTAATAATAATGCAAGTAATGAAATATATATAACTCCATATATAATGCGAAAGCAAGTAATATATTACAATGAAATAGTATATACATAATATACAAGCGGAAACAACGTGTAGAGCATATATATATGAAGGTATATATAAATATTTTGACTTGAAAATAAAGTGATATGGTTTCCTTGAGATACACATTTCGATACAGAGGATTGCGAGACGAAAATTAAGTCAAACAATTTCCGTCTATGACGAACACGTACAGATATATTCGGTAAACGGATCTACCTCACGGAAATAGCGCGACAACTCCAAAGTAGATCGATATATACGAGAGGAAAAAATGCTTGTTGAAAAAAAATGTTAACGTGCCAAGGAGAAACCACTTTTCATTGCTTTTGTGTTTCGCGCATTTCGCACATAAACAAAATGCCAAGGAGATTTATTTCTTTGCTGATTACGTTTATTTCTAATTGAAAGAATTAATAGATCGTGGACACAAAACTGTCGCATTTTTGTCTAAGCATGAAATGAATCTTGCTGTCACGTTTGATTTATACTGAAGATTTAATTAACAAAGTGCTCTTCAGGATGAAAACAGGTTTCTACCGACTGGGAAATAACTTATCGAATCAATGAATTCGACGACATTATAATAACGATTGATTTGAACGGATTTGATAAATAAATACGATGAAATTACACGCCAATCACTTTTCATTTAGACACGTTTCGCTCGCGTTACATTTCGATGTATTTACTTGAAGCCGCCAAGTTCGCAAGCTTGCAAATGAGTCTATTATTCGGCTAGAGTTATTATGCAAATTTTTGACTTATTACGACAGTTTCATCAAATATCTCGATCGATCGTTAATGTTAAGGAATCTTTTCACGTCATTATGCATTGTCACAGACAAAACTGCCGGCGATGAATTATTCCAAAAGTCGACGTGCAAATAAAGACTTGATTTTATTATTACACAAACTAATAACCACTGCGGTGTTGTTCATTTGTAAATTTGATATTGTAAAATACTTCGTTGTAAATGTAAGATCATTTCTCAACCGAACCTAGCGTTGTCAACTTAACCACAACATTCGCATTCAAACATCGAAGTCCATTTCGCTTGCTTTTTAGTATAAGCGAATATCCATTCTACCTAATTAGCATTTTTATCCAACACTTTTGATTGTCCGGCAACAAACTGATCCACCTGTAATCAAACTTTCGTCCTTGTTCTCGATCCAATTATTTCAGCATATTTAACCATTTTTACGCATCTTTTCTTTACGCTTTTGCTTTATCAAATTTCGCTCGACATACTTCAAATATTTCCTCAATAACATTGCAATAACGATATTTCAGGCATTTTGATACTTTTACACTGACCACATTTGCGCTGCGTTTTCGGCACAAATGTTTCAAGCATTTCGCTAATCGAATCACAATATTTTCCCGCGAGTGTGTTAGTGCACGCAATTATTCATCGTTCCAAAAATGAAAAACAAACTGGCGCTTCACCAACTCAAATGATGCATGAACTAGTAGCGAATATTGCATAAATATTTGCGTTGCCCCTGAACTTGCGTTGCTGTGCCTCGGCGTATAAATTCTGCGCGGTATATACTAAATTAACGCTTCGCGCAAGCCGCAGCTTCGGCCAAATACATATTCATTTCGTTTGATGTCGCGTTTTTGAGTTTGCCGACAAAAATTATTGTCCCTGCTAATCAATTGATGAAAACACGATTGCTCGTATTCCAAATTTCGATCGATCGTCCACGAGAATTTCAATCTTCCTCAACATCGAATAAAGCAAACAAAGATCAAACAAACGGAACATTCTTTTTCATATTGTAGTCAGTCGTTTTTTACACTTTAATCAAATTAACTCAAACGCAGTTTAGGACATAAAACTATAGCAACTACAAATTGGACAGAAAGTAGATGAATTTTGCCCTGGAAATTTCATCGCTAACCGGAATCCGGAAATCGCCAGTCGGAAATGTTCTTGGTATTGTTATAAATAAAAGCAAAATCTTATTGTTTCAACCGGCATTTCCGTTGATTTAGACTATCTCCAAAATGGCGGTGAAAAGTCATTATTTGTACAATCAAATGTTCCCAGTATTTCATTCCCTAAAATGTCGTAGAACATGATTATTATTATTATATATGCTAAATGCAAAAAAACTGTAAACAACTAATGTCTGTACATTTCATTGGAATCGACTATTGATTAGCCTGAAACTCAGAAATAATCGTGTAACTGAGTTATCGTTATTGCAGCGAGTTAGATAGCAACACTTTGGATTCAATCATATCAAGTCTAATAGGGAAGATTTTTACTGATCGCCCATTTTGGGTACATTCATTACTACTAACCGTAACCGGATTGAGCGTCGCTTTTTAGTTTAGACAAGATGAGTTGAAGTTAGTCATTGCATCTGCGAAGAAATTATCAATCAGAATCAATCATTTCTCCTCTGAGCTATTCGATCAGTTCTTCATAACTAGTCAATTAAATACTTAACGACCAATAAAAACGTCTGCTAAAATAGGTACTTGATATAAAACTAAATAAATAAGCGTCGAGGATAAAAGACATAATAAATAACAAATCAATCAATTTCTAATAAAGACAAAAGTTTGTAAGAAAGCATTTTTAATAATTCATTATACAAATAAAGTGGAATGCGTGTTGAAGTTGTTTATCAAAGACGTCACTGCATTTACGCTAAGCAAAAAAAAGAAAAAAAAACAAGAAAAAATACTAATAAATCACCCTGCAAAATGTCGCCGATGAAAAGTAAAAGATTCAGCTTCGGGAAACGATGATTCGGCTGAGGGTGGTTTATTCACTTTTAGCAATGAATAAATAAACAAATTTTCTCACTCGACATAAATAGTCACTCAGGAATCAACTTATAATAATAACAGCCCTGTTCGAAATTCAATTGCCTGAAACTCGCTTTTAGGAGTCAAGTTGAGACCGACAAAGACATCGAGAGGACGAACGACAAGTAAAGAGAGCCATAGTGGTGTAGATAATAAAACGCGTATTCTCCTAGTCTTATTAATCTCTCCTTTCTTGGGTTTTATTTTTAGCCGGCCAGGAAATAGATCGGATCGATAAGGGACTCGAGGTGAATCAGCATGAGATAACTTGGCTGAAATTTTGAACAGGGCGATCGAAGTGCAATATTCAAATACTTTACACTCAAGGCAAGGAACTTTTGTGGAATTTCAATCATAAGAAAAACATTTTCATTTTTTGACTTCTATTCACAGAAATAGCGTGCATTATTGACAATATTCGTTTCGGTGGGGGGAGGGAGTCGGAGTCAACTCGGTTGATGAAATATGTAATATTCTTTCCAGATCAAAATTTATATTCATTTCATGTTAATTCAGTTTGCCGCCTATATTTGACATTTATTATTGCAGTCGTATTAATGACACGGTTTCGATTGTACTTTAAGAATTCAGTAATATTGAGAGATAACATTGAGTTAAGAATATTGAGTAATAATTGCAAATAGTTCATTCGAAAGGTTGACCGTTTGACATAATATTAGGTAAATATTGACGACTTCTATTAATATTGATTTTGCTGTCTTCTTTGTTGTAGATAAATATAAAGATTAGTTCAATATTCAATATTATGATTTGACTTAATTGTTGTTAAATAATGTCTAATTGTGTGTTGTATGTATTATTTGAATATAACTAATCCTAAATGAACACTGTCTTGTATATAATAATAATCAATATTATTTAACCTTGAATGAGTGGAGGATTAAATACAAAATGAAATATTCCATTTATTCTGTATTGTTATCATTTATCATTGATACAATAGATAGATGTCAAATTTTCGTACGAGCCATTGTTGAATAATTCTTATTAGTTCAATAAACTTGTATATTTATTAGTCGATTTGAATATTAATAAAACAATACATAATCAACATTAAATTGAAACAATAATGTAATCAATATTACATTATTGAATCAATATTTGGATTTTCAGATAGAATTCTATTTTTACAAATACCAGCATAGACGATGAATTGTGCCAGTTTTCGAAAAGCTTTTTATTTCTCACACTAAGGAAATCCACAAGATTCTTCTCTTGTAAAGGTACGAAGACGGCGAATAAGGTATTGTAAAAAAAGGAAAATAAGAATCAATAAAAGAATAAAATAAACGATGAACCTTTTGTAAATACGATTTATTATACAAAGCATTGTAATAAAGCGGGGAGGGCAGAGGTATAAACAAATTAAGGGGTTTCGGATGTACGCATGCTTGGAACATTTTCACGAACAAACGATCGCAAGACTGGGCTTTGAGTTAGACTGATTGACACAGCATTGTACAACTTCAAGACAGTTAAGATCGTACAATTAATTGACAGGCGTATGGCATTTGTCGCCAAATTGCACACAAATATCACCGTCGAATTGCGAACATCATAGACAATTATAGTAGCGCATATTTTAACATATTTTCACCGCGATTCGACGTCATTTTCGAGTCCAATACAACGACACAAAGCGCAATTTGTTCATTATTATAGCCGATGCATCGAGCGTCCGAAGGTTATCATTGTCATAGAGAAATATGTGTTTCTGAATGCATTCGTTCGGCAGATGGCGCGGCGCGGGGTCGCCGCTGAAATAATTGTACATATAACCTCTATGACCCCGCGGGGTTGCGGCCTCGTTGACGATTCGTTTTTGTGATATACAAATTGTAAATGACGACTTGGTAACTATTGCCGCATAATTTATTAGAGTTTTTCATCATTGTTACTTCATATCCCGTTTCCGATTCCACTCAAATTTCTCTTCGATTACAAATAACTTTCAAGTAAATTCAAAACAACGGATTTTATCTCTGCAACGTGAATGTAACAAACAACGATTTATACTCATCAGAGAGCATGCATGCAGAATCCACGAGGAAAGGGTAAACGGGAGTAAATAGTAAGAAAGAGCGAATATTGTAATTCATGGTTTATATCATCGTTAATGATCGCGTTCATAGTTCAGAAGATATTGATGTTCATCTCATGGTGTGCCAATGGAACTTTGTTTTCTTCGGAATGCAATGGCCTGTGTATAAAACGGAGACCAATATGTCTTGATCGATTTCTACATGTTCTTGCCTCCGTATAGTCGTTATTTTTAAACAAAATCAACAGATTTAGAGTGACAATGACGCTCTTAAGTGTGACTGTCTGTACACAATCGAATGTCATTCATGCGAATCAGAGAATTGGGAAAATATAAATAGACATTTGAAGTGGGAAATTAAATATGGCTCAACTTTTTTTCCTTTCCATCTTTTATTTCTTTGTTATCAGTTAGATATGAAATATATAACAAAATTTATGATATTTAACGTTACAAACTTCAACTACATGTACATTAACAATTAATAAGCTACTTTTATCCATTTTATTTCTTTCATTTGTCGACATTATAAGCAAACTAATATTATATTGCACATTGAGAAAGCTAATTTTATTTTCACCAGTTTTTCAATCTTCATTACTTATTTGTTCCAATATTTATCTATTATTTGTTGAATAATAACTTCGAAATAAAACATCTACATATTATTGTTTGGACTGCTAAATTATAGTGTATGCAAATGTCATTCTTTATATACATCGCTGATAGTATTTAACACCTTTAGCCCCTTGTCATCCAGCCATCATGAGTTTCTACACGTATAATCGGTTGCATGTCTCAAGGGACTGCAAATTGATTCATCCATTAAATTTTCAACCAACCGTAATAGACACTTGAATTGTCCGCGGAAATAGAATCGTTTATGATAAAGCCACGAATAGAGTAATAACAAGCTTTAGAATAATGACTTTTAAAATATGATTTTACATTGTCTTTTTTGTTTATACTTAATCATGCAAATTATTCAGAATCATAAATACTATTCCATACAATAAAATATTACAATAGAATTAATGTTGAAATAGTTTCAACTTTGTAGTTACTACAGAGCTTGAAAAAAGAAGTTCGAAGATAATATTGATAAAGAGCCAAATTGAAAATCAATAAAATCTGTATATAAGTTACTAGAATGTAACTTAAGTGAGAATAAAATAACTGAGATCAATATTGAATTTTCAAAAATATAATGGCCTTATTATAAACTTTAGTGTAGTTAAAATGTTAATTGGGAAATTGCAAAATACATGAATAGACTAAGCTTTAGTAACGATCATGTGCAACGAAGTAGTAGGATAATCTACGTAAATTCATACTCAAGAGACTCTCTTTTAGTGAAGCTAGAGAAAACTTCGTTGCATTACACAGATAACAGTTTTATGCAAATAGATGTAAACATAATTAAAATCAGCATCAGTTCAAAGTCAGCAAATAGGAAAGTCAATTGAATTAGCTAGAATACTGATAAATATCTAGATAATGTTTTCAAAGTCGACTTTACTTTTTTCTTCAAATTTGTACAATGTCGTAAATGGGTAGCTAAAATTAATTCAATAATTTTGCTTTTGAACAAATAAATTTAACTCCACCAAGTGCAAGTTTTATTTTCTCCAACACAAATAATTTGGCGACATTGTTTTTTAATGAGAAAAAAAAAGAAAGATATAAACCTACTAAAAATTACAATTTATTGGGTACAATTACATAACTTTTTAGACATGGTTTATAAATTAATTTTGATAATAATTATAATGAAATAACTATAACAATTGAATAATTTAATAAATAGTATTTTATTTAATGAGAAATTATACATGATATCATATCTTGAAAAATTACGTTTTCTTATATATGAAACTCAATAATCTTTATAATGTACATTACTTTAATGAAGCAATTGTTCAATCAACAGATTATTTATTTTCTACAAGAATGTTTGAATACATATTGGTGCAATGTATGTACATGTTTTTGAATTTGTAAAGCTCATATAATGCATTACATGTATGTTTCTGAAAATTTGTTACATATTCTCATTCGTGATGTCATAAAGTGAACTATATCGAAAATATTAATGTCTCGTTATACAAGTTTTTGTTCACTTGAATGACTGACATTTTAGATAAGAAAATATCAAATAAGAAATCTTCAAGTCAAATGAAGTTTTGTGAATGATCATTATTATTCACGATCAGGAAATAGTTCATCGTACGAAAAATGTTTACAAATCCTGTTCGCAAGATTCAGAACTCTTTCAGATATTGTTTTTTCCAAGTTTGGAAGCGTTCCTTCCATGAATTCTCTTCTATTATCTCGAAGAGCTGTGTTGATTGCTGTTGCTAAAGAAGTATCTGAGCCATCTGACGGAGTGAAATTCACGGTGTAGTCTCTAACATTTAATTTTGCCGTCATGCTATAAAAATATAGATAATCTTTTCCATTACGGTTTATCAGTTTGTATTTCATAATAGTTTTACTGTGCACGTCGTCTGAAATAATAAAATATTCAAATGTCAGTGTTAAAATGTTCAAAATTAGATGTAAAAAAAAGTTTTATGACTAGAGTATATTTGCATTAATTGTTCAACTTAGTACTATAGGGTAAGTCATTAATGTAAAATAAGTAAAAAAACATTTGCCTATTGATAAAAAAGTGTGCACTGATTGTTATGTTAATTTTATTTATCAATGTCATTATTTTTATGTTGAAGACACTAAAAACCAAAGCCTGATTTACAAACCTTTAGAGAAAGTCAGAATGGTAAGTGTAACATTTACCGATACTACAAATTTTCATAATTAAATGTAGTTAAACATTAGTAGTATTATTTATAAAACTTAGTTTTATAAGAAATTGCAAGGACAACTAGCAAAATCTGTAATGTTGATACCTTTAACTTTGACTTCCTTTTAAACATCTGTTAAATCCTTTGAGTCTGTTCAAAAGTAGAACACATTTCTACTCGACATTTTTAATATAGATTCATAAATTAATAAAACTAAATTTAAGTATTTTTTATATCCCCAGTCTCCACTCCTCTAGATAAGGGTGGGAGGTCAAATTTGGGATCTCTGTTCGTATTTTTGTCTGGAGAATCTAGTTCCACGATACAAAATAGGGATTCCTATTTAAGATTTAAAAGTTCCATTCCCTTTCACTCCCAGGGGGTGGTGATAGGGGGTAAACTTTGGTATCATTTAATAGATTTTCAAAAAATATTTGACACATATTTTTTTATTTTTTAATTATATATAATTTTAATGTAAATTTTTCGAAATATTCAAACGTTTCGGGACTTTTTGTTCACCATGTATAAAAATAATTGATTTAATAAAATTTTGTCTAAAGAGTATTTTGGGCTAGCCCAGCATATTATAACAAATATGGCTGCGATAAGGGTGTATTAATGTAGTCATCATATCCACTATATATCATTTAAAGACCTAACTCATATCTTAAATTTAAATAAATCAATAAGAATTGCGTTTTAATACGTTTTATATGTGAAGTGCATTGTTATGAGAAACACAAATACTGTCGCATGTGCTCCCTTGTAACTACAACTTTTTTAGTTTACTTAGCAGTCGACAGCATCGCATGACGCGATAATTTAAACTTCCATATCAATGAAAAAACTTGTATAATTATGAACACTGTGTTTTCTAACGAATATTTTGTAAAAAAGTATCGGTTATTTACCAAACTTTATAAAAACAATAAATCATTGTAGACCTATTATTTAACATGAAATTAATTGAATATGTTAAAAAACTGAAAAACAAAGTGAAACGAAATATTCTATAGACAATTAAAAGATCTCATAATCATTTGTATTTAATTAAGAAAAACAATAATTCCGAGACTTTTTTATCATTCCAGTCCATCTCATTGTTGTTATTGGCATTACACAATTTGTTTAGCTAAAATTCAAGAAAAAAAAAATAAAAACTGAATTCTAGATAATAGAGAACAGTCGAATTTAATCATAAACAAGCATTTTCTGTTAGCTTCAGAATTCTTTCAAATTCAAAGAATTTCACTGGTCAATTTATTATAAAAGTATTTTATTTATTATTTATTATAAAAGTATTTTCTATTCTACAAAATTAAAACACAGTTTTAAGAAAACTTAAACCGTTATAAATTGTAAATTACTATAGAAATAGAGCTACTTACATGAAACAACATCAACTGGTCCACGGCCAGCAATCGGTACCATTATTTTTGCATCAATATCATAATCTGCCGTCAGTTTGATTTTTTTAAAATTAATTTCAATGTCGATTTGTTTCTTGTTCAAATCAACATGCAAATTTTGAACTGTATATTCTGTTAAACCGTACAATGAAACATTTCTGGCAGACGCTTTGAAACTAGGGACATCTGATAGAACAACTTTGTCGATAAATAGTGGTTCCGCTGTTGGTACATCCAATTCTTTTATACCATTCCGTAGATTGGCCTTTATTGCATCGACACTTTTCAAAACACATTGATCTAGGTTGGGATTTCTCCGTCCACATATTTGGATATATGAAGCTAAAATAATACACATAACAAAATATAAATGCTTACCAAATGTAGGACAAACAAATTACACTTTATCATACAGACCAAGCTGTTTATCATGAGTTGAAATTGCTTGTTTAGGTTATATTCCTTTAAAAATATTAATATCAAGAAGAAACCATTTATTTAGGATTGCTTATAACTATTTATTGGTAACAATGAAAGTCTATACGCGAGTCCTAATAAGAGTATTATTTAAAATATAATAATAGAATGAAAGTTCTTTTCATTTATAAATATTAATTAATGTGTTAACAATCAAATTATAAATCAATCTAGTTCTTTTTTGGTCTTTTAGAAATTTAATTTAAAATCATATTTGTTTATACATACGACTTTTTTCAAATAATTTTGTACAATAAAGGTGAATATGTAATTAATATAAAATACAAAACAATGTATGAAATTTAATTATATTTCTTGGACAAAAAGTTCAACTGAAAGTCAAGTTTGTCAACTTGATTTTCTAAAAAAGACCTAAAAACAATTGACAAATTTTGCCACATTTTAGATGCAAACGGACTTAATTTAAATGAGTTTTGTTCAGAGTATGATAATGTATTTTAATTTTACGATCGGCCACTTCGTAAATTAATCCAATCTCGGCGAGAGCTTGACCGGCTTGACTCAACTGAATCATTAAGTGCAATGGGTAATATAGATTTACATGTGTGTGAATATTTACATATAAATTAAAATGTTCAAATAAGAAAATTAAGAAGAGTTTTATTATTTCAAATATGTAACTTTTTGCTTTGTCTATTGAATTATGTAGTATTGTATTATTTATAAAAAAATATACTTACATTCATCCTCAAAATTTTACATTTTATGAAGATCATATAATTAAGCTTGTTATTATGAAAGAAAAAAGGGAAATTGAACATTTTTATTCAACGTAAGTATCGGCTTCAAATATTTTAATTACATGAACAATACAGTGTAGAATAGTCGTATAATGAATCAAGAGTTCATAATTGTACTTATACATTCGTATAATATACGAGTGTACGTCTGTTAGAAAAGAAAAAAAGACAAGGAAAACATACCAGTACAAAGTTTTTGCACGACTTTGAATGCATTCTTTTTGAAACCAATAATTATTGATTTCAAAGTAAAGTAATACTCGAAAATCTCAAAATAATATCTTTCTTTTATTTGACAATTTAAAGGAAACTGCAATTTTGGATACAACTATTTTATAATTCATCATTTTATTTTGATTTATTCAATGAAACATGACATATTTATTCATCTAAATTCTGCTTTGCTCGTAAAAAGAATAAGTTCATAAAACTGAATTTAAAACATGTTATAAATGAGAATTTTTGATGAATAAGCTATAAATATTTTAATAGTGACTAAAATATTGGAATCAATGAAATAATAATGGAATTATAAATTAACGCTTGAATTTAACCGTGTATTTACATATAAATTGTATTAAATGTTAACATATCTACAAAATTTTGTGTATTTAGTATACATTGTGTTGTAAATGT
>JABFQD010001337.1:0-18764 GCA_022817045.1 Psix sp. ZL-2020 | reverse complement strand
AACGAAAATAATGAATAAGCTAAAAACAAAAAAGTAAAAAATCTAACAAAATAAGATTTATTTTATGGAGTAGTTGAATATTGAACATAGAAATTAAATTTTGTCTACACCAGAAAATTTCGATTTCTCGATGTGGACACTTTTCCAAAAAATTCCAAAAAGAGTATTCCTCAGCGTCTGACGATTTACCTTGGCTCGTCGAGGCGCTCATCGTCACTTGATTTGGCACACGACGTGAACTTTAAAACAACGTCGAACAACATCAATATGACTTTGTCAACATTATACCAACATTGTTTTGACTGTATACTCTTGTTCAGGTGTACATAAAAGACTTCACAGCAAGTTTTGGGATGTGTGGGTAAACAGGTAAAAATGAGTCCTTTGCATGAATGCGAATATCTTGAAAGACTTTTTCACAGGAAGTGTAGGTCAATACATAAAGTATACACATCAATAAAACTGTTCATGTAAAATTGTAACAAAAAATGTATCATAAATATGAATGGCAATGTTAGTATTTTGATATAAAATGTAATATTTTTGTTTTGAAAAGGATGTATTTTTGTTTACATATGTATCTCTCTTTCTCTAAACGCAACAACGATTAATAATCGTTGTTCATCAAAACAGAAAAATTGCGAACACAATCTGGATGCTATATATATGACCATTTGTACTACATAGAGTATATTCTATATATAGGTATATTTTGTACAAGTACATAGACAAAGTTTATGCGTTATACAGGTAAAATGAACTGAATGAATATATCTCACACGTGTACAAGGAGGAAGCTGAAAACATCCCACACGGGTAAAACGGATATCGTAACTCACTCTTAGAAAGGTCTATGTGCCGTTTATTTGATGTCAATAGAGAGCATACAAACTGTCTGTTAATCGGTTCAGATTGCGTAGCGTTCATCAGTTTTAAAAGGCAAGATTCGTGCAATGACGTTCGAGTTTCAATCCATAAAAAGCACTACTTAGATGAATATTTTTGCAGATTACATTAAATCTAGGATCCTAGTTTGGTTAAATGAATATCACTTATATAGAGGAAATCAATATTAGAAACTGATTTCTACTAGATTTACACAAGATAAATGTCGTAAATGCTGAATCTCTCCAATTCTCGGCCGATACAGGTTTCATAAATACGTAAATAATCAACTTTTTGTTTGGAAAGTTATAGAAATTCATTCTAATATTACACTTCGTGCAATAGAAGCATGTAAAAATATCATTCATCGAGATTGTTACTCGTTATAAATTTTTCGAAAAATGAGTTACGTAGAAATGATAATTGAAAAAATAATCTTCAGTTTTTCGAACTTTTCCGAAAAATAACTCATGTGGAAGTTATAGAAATTACTAGAAATATCTTTGCAATCGTTGCTTAGTAAAAATAAAGATAGTAGATACTATTTGTCCTCGTGTAGAAACGTTTCGTTGCTTTTTTCCATTTCAACATTCGCGATATTAAAAAATCACAGTAAAATTAGGCTGGCTTTTCAGGGGATACATAAAAGATGCATGGATGTAAAGCAATTTTTTTCGATTGAGCAAACGCAAGTGTATCGTTTGACGTATATATGAAAAGAGTTGAAAATATGCTGTGAAAGACTTCAATATTATCATCGTGGACTAAATGGTGGCTGCCGAGTCACGCGAGCCATCAATGATTTAAGGCCCTCAGGGCTGGCAGATGGTTTTATCTTGAAACGTAGAATCGGCAACAGTGACTGGTAGTATCACATTCCCGCGCAAACACACCAACAAGCCAGCGTAAACTCCGCTTACCTGTGCCACTTGGCAACACTGTCGGGACCACGTTGCGGCGTGTCAAGAACCGGCTGGCCCCTAACGCCGCCATTGTTTGAGTATTCAGTACCAACGGAGAGGCCAACAAATGAAGAAGAAGGAAAAGAGAAAGACGTACGAGTTAAAAAGAAACGTACAATTAGGTGCTTGCCACCTTTACCTTAGCCTTCGCTCTCTCTTACCCAACGTCACTTTTTCATCTCGTCTCGGCGGGTTTACCACATCTTGACCTCTTTTATTCCGCTAAGGCTGCTGATCTCTAGGCTCGTTAAACTCGAAGAAATAATTAACTGACGCGACAGCGACGAGCGTTACCGCCGAATAAAGACATTTCGAACCCTATCATTTCTGGTGACGTTTGACAAAAATCTCGAGCTGGATAATTGTCACTAGAAGAACAAAAAATGCGGTATTAATATTTCTTGCAAAGGAAGAGAGATGATGTAAGGATGTAAAAAATATTGAGAAGCGGAGCGTGAAAGATTTCATACGCAAATAAAATTAGATGAATAGAACAAACTGAGGCAAAGCTGGAGAGTGAAGAGTAATGAAATCCAAGCATTTTTAATTATTTCTGGATGAGGATAAATAAGAAATAATTCAGGTTTTTGCAATTAATTTATCAATTGACGTTCTTAAAACATATTTTCGCGAAACTGTGAAAGATAAGCACATCGAAGAACTAATCGATTTGAGATTAAATTGAAAGTTCAATTTAAATTAGAGCTTCTTAAATTATTTTTTCTCATATAACATCTACGTTTTATTCCTTCACCGAAATTTGATCTTGCGGTTTGAACAAAGTTTGAAAGAAACTTGTTTTAAAGTCTATATTTAATCATGAATTATTTTACACCAAATCGATAGCTTTCCTGATGAGCTTGTTTATTAGGATTTTATATAGAGTATATAAAATTGAAATACGTCCAATCAATAAATTCATTGCATAAACTCGATTATAGTTTGATTTATTCTTATTTTACAATAATTAACAATGCAAGGCTTGCATTCACCCTCCCCCCTCCACCCCCGCCCTTTTCCTCAAGTTCATCTGTCCGTCTAATGTTACATAATTATCAACAGGAAATTTCTACCAACATTTTTTTTTTTAAATCTTAATGAAACTTCCCGCCGATTTTTTCAGAAACAAAAGTTTTTTTTTTATTAAGAACTCATTTGAATTCATCGATTTTTAATTTTTTAACATCAAATGTAATATCCATAGATTACATTTGTTTGAAATAAAATGCGAAAAAGTGACCCACTAAATATCATTTTCATATCAATTTTAGATTAAATTGAGAGACTTAAATTTATTTTCCTACTGCGGCAATTATTATATCATAAATTATCTATGTTACAAAATAACTCGGCACAAAGTCAGTAAATTTTCAATATATTTATTAATGTGGATCAAAATAGAAACAAAAACTGTGTTTCCAAAATAAATGGAAATATGAATAAATGCATGATGAAATGTTGGATTTACAATTTTCGTTTGGTTGTTTCATAATTTGAGGTTCAATACACTAGTAAGTAATTATTTTAGTTTGAAAACTGATGATATTTGTTGAAAGAAGATTTTGCGCAATTTCGACAATGTTTTCAATAACATTAATTAGTTTTCGTAATGTTAGCTTGGGTAAAAAGTGATAGTTAACGTGGAGTGTTGTGGCCTCGAGGTAAAGGTGCCCGGTTTATCATTTAAAGGGACGACGTTCGATACTTCATCACTGAGTAAAAATGTTACTTAAAAAACTAATATAAGATTAAATGTAATTCATATTAAAAATACAGTGTAAATTGCACGATTTATATGCTGACATTTATGTTGTAAAATTTTACTTCTTTGTAATCAACGAAAAACGATTCAATGACCGTTTATCAATATTAGTCCAACTTTAGCCACCGTCAAAATACCTGTTCTCGACGTTATTTCAACTTTGGACTGACCGTACAATTCCGTATATTGTTGTTCATATGTTTTATTTGATTGTAAACATGATCTTATGCATAAAATATGTAAAACTGGAATAATCTATTTATCAAATATACATAGACAGTTTTTGAATATTAATATGTAAATTAGAATTATGGTATTTGATCAATAATGAATATCGGCGTATTGATTGTACATATATGCAACACAATATCTATTTTCATTTCTGAACATTTAACATAAATAATGTTGTTTTATTGGTGGAAAAACGGATGAAAAACTAAAATACGTTAACTGGAAATTAATAAATATTCAAAAATACAACTCGTAATTTACACAATAAATATCAAAGTCAGTAATAGTTGTTTCAATATTTATTTATAATTATTATTTAATAAGAGAAAAATGATGCAAATGGAAGAATTTGCATTTAACCGTGACAATTATATTGTCATTAATAGCAGATACAGAACAATTTTCGCAATTATACATTTCGATACAAGAGACACTTTTCACAGTTTTTCAGTTGAACAATTTCAAACAAATTTCTGTTTGAAAAAAATTCATACAAAGTTCAAATCTTGATAAGGAGAGTAAATATTAAAGTCTGTTGGTTAGCTCGGTCTGTCTTATTCAAATGTCTTCGACGGAAAGAACATGGGGGCCCTTCAAAACAATGGGCTGATTGTACCGTAGTCATTTTAAAATGTCAGTTTCCACCTAAAATATTACGATAAACCAAACCAAAGAAAACAGAGATTAGATTCATTTATATAGCTGCGTCCAAAGTAAATGAAAAAACATTATTAGAATAAATTAGTAGTTTCGTTTTGAATATACCTGCGTGTTGTATTGTCATTTAAAATAATTCTAATGATCAATATAAAAAAAACAATACTCCATAATCCCAGTGATTACTGAATTTATTAACACCTTTACTAATGAAAAAATATGATCAAATATGATATTCGAAACTGAAATTTCATATTCAGAAATCCTATAGTTCTGCTATTATCATTTCATTTTGTCCAGATAATTATTTTCAGCAACTTGCAAGTTAAACTAAAAAATACAAAAATATGAATATTATTAATATCGTATTACATACTTGCAGTAAAAATTTAAATTAGATTATAACATAAGAACGATATTACAAAACGGCACTGAAATTAAAACGTTATTACATTTCGATGAAACATTTGACGGCCATTAGAAATAAAAGGAAAAATGATGTGGAACAAAAGAACAAAAATAACAGAGGTATAATTAAATGTGTATAAAAAAGTAAAACAAGTTTAAAAATACTCTGGACATCTGTGTCTAAAGTGCGCAGATAGTCTTTTCCCGCTCCTCTCGTTAGACGGCTATTCGAAAAAGATTTCCATCGCTAACTCTGCCACCACCGTGCGCCATCATTTGAGCAGGTGTTTGCCGTCATCTCGTTCGATAGGTCTCCTGTATTCTACCTGAATTTTAGACCATCTGCCTCTTCAAATTGCTTTCTCCTGCTGATTAACCTGGAGTGATTTTGTTCACCAAAACAGATGCTGCAGTTGCCGAGAAGCTGCGCAGCCTCACGATTTTTTGTCCGTCTTTTTTCATTATTATCCCTCTCAGAAATTATCTGAATATACATAACGATGCTGGCGAATTCTCGGAAAAATATGAACAACATTCAAAATTAAAAAAGTATCTAGAAAAAATGGACTTCCTTTCTCGAATGAAAATGAACTCATTTTTGAACATGTACAATCAGGGATATTTCGCAGGTTTTAATACACGCAAGTTAATTTTTACCAGTCATTTATGGCCTGATTGATAAAGTTTACATAATTGATGCTTAATTTATTTCATGAATAATTTTTGATAAATTGAAAATCTAAATCCTCTACATACAACGTCCATCATTTAATGCATCGTCGTAAGTACTGGTGGGGTGAGTTTATGAATTAATTATTCAAATGGAAATGTAATCACAACTTACTCATAAATTATGTTATGAATAATGTAACTTATGTGAGAATATCGAGATTTTCTCACGTTGTTTTCGATAATGATTTGGAATCAGCGAGATATTATTTATAGATGATGTGCGAACACTTAAAAATCCATACAAAAGCAACGATCCAGTCCAATAATTTCAATTAAACAACAATGCTGATTGAGAGCATTTTTTCTAATGCTACATTCATCGCATTTCGTCCTCTGCATCCATTTAACTCACCTATTCTCATTGCAACAATATACCTTTTGAAAAATCAAGTGTATTCGAAACCAGAATTGTCTTACCTTTCAATTTGTCTTATCTCCCAGTTGATTATTTATTAGAATTCAAAACCGAAAATTTGGAATAGAACTTGATTTCATTGGATTACACACGTCAGCGAAATCTTCATTGAGGAATGAAAAATGTCTAGCTTGGCTTTATAGACAAACATATAATTTTTACTCTCGTTAAATGTGCTTTTGAAAACATCACGTTGAAGTATGTGAAAATATGGAAAAACGCACACAATCGTCAGGTAGATCCTTTCTAGCTACTTGAGTTGGAAAGAGCACCTGCTTTGCGGTCCGGTGAGCACGGTCACACATGTAAATTATGCGTTGGCATCCTATGCCAACTTTTGTAGGGTTTTAAGTTTTATAATAGGGGAATGCGTATCAAGCACGTACGCTTCTATACCACCTTGCAGAATATAAAGACAATGCCAAGACAAATGAAAGAGACTCTTATAGTCGTGAAGTGTATTCTTCAACGAATCAAAATGAATAAATGCTACAATTCATTATTCATGTTACAAAACAGGCACTAGCTTTAATGCTGCTGCTAAAAAAGGAGTATGTTTCGTTTTTGTAGATTTCGAAAGAAGTAACATTTTCAAACACAGATCAAAAGTTTCGTACGTTTGATCAATAAATTGCTTAATGTTTGTATATAATATAAATATGTTTTCTGCCAATAAATGAATACAACCACGGTTTAATAGACAATAAGTAAAACACAAATTTGCCAATTTCATCTATTTGTGTCTATTGAAATATTTTTGAAAATAATCTCGATCATTTATATATAACGTAAGTGAAATTTTGGAATATATTGTTTCATTGAATTGATTTAAAACGCATTCAAAGTTCAATCAAATTTAATTTTACTTATTCATTCTAATTAGGAATTAAACATTCATGTGACACTGTTTAAATCTGTTTCATTCATACAGCTTGTACAATTATGGTTTAAATAAGTAAAAATAGTCATTATTTCCTTATTGTCATTGTTTCATTTTGCTGATTAAAATTGTTACTTTTCTCTCATTTAGTATAGAAATTTCAACTTTTGTGTTTATTCATTACAACTTATGTATTAATGTAACGTTTCAAATTATATTCGTTGAAAAAACTGATTAGATTCAGTTTCATGCACTTGTATTTAGAAGAGAATTCAATGTTCAAGTGGTTCATTTTTAATCGAAATAAAGGACTAAATAAGCGTTTTAATCTGAAAATAATATGTTATATTAATAAACCGCTGTTATGCAATACATATTCAGTAAAATATATTTATTGAGTAAATAAAAAAGAATTTGATGGACACAATAATATTTATTGGAAATTTCCCTATTAATAAGAAGTCCAATTTCCAATGTTTAATAAATACTGCAATGAAAAATCAGTAATAAAGATAATTTTTGTTTTCACGATGTAACAGTTTATTAGAGAATATGTCAAAATAACAATAATTAAACGAACATATTCATAAAAATGATATTTTATTTATATTCAAAGAAATTGTTTTGATAATATTTTCAAATAATAATTGTCACTATTTATTTGATGGTTATTTTTTTCATTTCAACACATTTGTATATTGCATATTTCTGTACTTTCGAGAAAATGTTCTTAATGAACAGTGAAAATATATATTTTATCATTAATATTCGTTAGTTTAATATAATATTAATTTAAAGTTGCACGTTTTCTTATTTTCTTATCGCAAATTCAGCATATATAACTTTTATTCAGAATGTTAAATAAAGTGACTTCAATAACATATTAGAGAATAATTACTCAATTGGTCAGATACATTGAATAACGCCCAAATATGAATCATAGAATGAGCTAAAATCAAATATAATGCATATGAATGATCCTTAATTAAAAATCGACGTTTACATCATATACAATTGTTTGCTATGCATTTGAAAACCAAAGCATAAATATGAAGTAAATAAGAAGGTAAATAGGAAATGATTATTATATTATTACATTATATGCTTTTCAATTGCAGGCCATTAAAACTTTTTTTATTTCCCTTTCATATTTATTATAATAAATCGTAATTCCATATTTAATTGGTACAGAAGCTACTCAAAACTTACTTACTATTTTAATATATTATGTATAAATTAGATGGTAATAATATGAATATATCTCTTAAGCTTTGCATTTATACGTATTTATAAAGCTATTTACCAATTGAAGACATTACTAAATCAGTTTAACTTGATATTACTTTATAAAAAATATCGATTTTGTTCGAGATTCAGTATTCATTGAAAAATCGTTTTTCTACTTCTTTTTGCGATTTTCAAGTTTATCGTTTTCAGAAAACCAAAAAGAACAAAGGAAACAAAGTGCCATCGGTAGTTTTTACATATGACTTTCTAATAAAGTTCAGTCAATATATAAATTGAAATTTGATAAATGTTTGATTTGATAAAATCTTTCATTAATAAATCCATGATAATAATTAACATTCAGATAATGCGATTACGCTCAAATTGCGGTTCATACCAGCGTTTTTGTTCTTTTTTATAGTGCGTTATTGAATAATGACTAAAGCTTTTAATTTATCTTTCAGTTTCAACCGCCTTCATATACATTTAAATTAGAGACCTATATACTAAAGGTTAAAAGGACTTATCATAGAGTGGGCACGATTTGATCATGTCACTTTGATGCACATTTTCACTGCACAATTACTACAATCAGAGCAGGTAGCAGCGAGGGTATAACTTGGTTTTTTTTGTCAGGCATAGAAAATGCATAATTCAAATTTTCATAAATATGTTGTTACGAAACTAAAGGCATTAATTACAGACATTTTTCAAATTTTTAAATCAATTCGTTACGATAAACAATATTGCATGAAAACATATTACGATGTAAATTTATATTAACAACTTATTAAATATTTGAAATCCACAATATCGAAAAACCATGATTGATACAACATATTTTCAACAGCATATAATTATAGTTACATTTGAGAATATAAATAATAATTTATTAATTATATGTACTTAATTGTATATTCAATATTTCAATTCAGTAATAATATAAATATGTTTCATTAATAATATTTAGAAATTTTAAATTGGAAAATATTTCTTTACTTTCGCTTGTTTACATAATAGTATGGGCATCAATATGGTATATTGTAAACAATTAAACTACTAGCACCATCTGATAAATGAAGGCCCGCGTACTGAACATAATTTCTTCTATTATTTGTTCATTATATTAAAGCGAAATTCAACATACGGATGTAGAGTTTCGACAAATAAACAACATTAACGTGTCTGCAACAGCTAAATTCCGATGTTTCATGTATCCGCAACTTTCAATAATTTCATAACTATTTCATAAAATGAAACAACTACTTGGGAGATTCTAATGAAGGAATTTTTGATTGTCAAATAATAAAAGTAACCTTAGGCCACTTCAGCATGAATAATTTCAATACAAGATTTTTCTTGAAAGAAAGGCGTAAATTGGTTTAAAAAATAATCTTGATCCAAAGATTTTAATAATACAACAGACTGAAAGAAATGGTTCTATATTAAAGTTCCACTCATTTTTACAAAACCTATCTGTTGCAATATATTTCTAATAATTACCTTTCTTCTATCAAAGCAACGTAAAATATTTATAAATAAAGATTAATTCGAATTATGCTTCATTATTTATTTGTGTCTTTAAAACACAAGAGAAATTCAATCCAAGTGGAAATATATCATGAATTAATTGATGTGTAATAAAAATAAAAATGGGCATCGATTTACCCGGTTTACTGTAAGGTTTTGGTTAGGTATTCAAAAGATACGTACGATTACAGAAAATTTGGTTGAGATCACACAAAGGCCAGACCTGATATTCACTCTGGGCTCCGATAAGAATGCAACTCTAAAAATATACATTGGCCGTCGGACCTTAAGAAGAAGGGCCTATTTCTAATCTTTAACAAAACGGTCGATTTCAGATGTATCTTAATTAAAGATAGGCTATTATGTTTCGAAAACTTGAAATAAACCTTTTCCATAAATGGGACATGTTCTTGGTTGGACATTCCGTTTTATTGGGAGCGAAAATGAAAAATAAGTTTTACTATTTTTCAAATAAGAATATGTTATCTGCATATATAGGTATGTCCACGGGAATGTTCTTTTTGGTTAACCATGAATAAATATAAAAAAAATTAAAGCACATTCGGAAATGTTAGCAAATAATTTTCGTTAGCTTTTTTGTGGCAAAAAAGTAGAGTTTACTTTAGAAAATCGTGCTGACTAACTTTTATTCGAAAAATAAAAATATGTCGACAAAATCAATATCGCTGAAGATGCTACTTTTCGAAATCGTTAAACTCTAATGTTTTTATTTAAAAATGAATTTTAAAATATACTATTCAACTCCTGAATTCTTTGAGTTTAACTTTTGATGTGAAAAAATTAATTTTTGATGGTAAATTGCGCTATAGAAGATAAAATAATTTTTCGAATTTTTTTTATTCATTCTAGGATTATTCTAGGATCAATTATTTATTTTAGTATTAATTATTTGATTGCAATTTAATCGTAATGTCTATTAACAATTTCTTATCGAGCAATTTCATATAATATTTAATAAAATTTTAACGAATGAAATGAAATTAAAAATTTTAATAATTTGTTACAACAACCGACAGTATTTTTCTCCGTGTATTGACATAAGTTTACCTTCAAATTTATTTAATATTTAAGATAAGTTTATTGCAATATTTCGAATATTTTCAGACAAAATGAATTTTACATCAAACTGAGGACACGAAATTCAATAATAATAAAAATATAAGTGTCCACTGAGGACTTCAACATATGCTTAGCGTTACGTCTGTTTTCTGAATCCGTCAGGGTTTCTAATCGGACCCTCATAGGGGAACGCCGTTTGTCAGTTGGGTTTTATTTTCTACTAGAGAAATCGATAAGTGAAAAAAAATTCATTTTGATTGTTTGATTGTTGAAAAGTAAAGTATAACAATTTTTATAAATCAGTGAAAATTGAAAGCAGGTGTTATTTTATAACTTTTTCAACTTTTCCACTTAAACATTTTCAACCCTTTTTCAATTGTAAATATATTTATATAATAATTTATATCTTTTATATCCTATTTACATCTTTTTATATCCTAATTTATATCTTTTTCAAAAACATGAAAGAAAAACAAGTTCAAGCGATTATTTCTAAGATGAAGCTGAACCAGACCGAACCTAGTGCTACCAAACGCAAATCAACATGTGGTTCGCTTGGCCATCATGTCTATAAACATAACCTCAACTCTTTTCCTTTATTTGTAATGCGTAAACACGCATTCACTACAGACATTATTTTACTCTCACAAGAAGTAAAGAAGTGCTCCGCCCCAAAATATTCAAGAGTAAAGAACATAATTATCACAAAGAGCACGTGCTAAACATGCGTACGAATTCTATAAAAAAAATCATTTTTGTTTCATGGAAGAGAGGGTTTTAGCTACCTTTCCTCCTAAAAGCGTGATTCGCGATAATAAATCGCACGTAGTACTAACAATAAAATTAATCGCACATTTTATGATACAGTCATATGTTAAGTATTAAAAGTTTAAAAAAAGTAAAAATGTAGCTGCTTTTGTATAGGTTAAGTTCATTAATTTGAAAAAAAAAAAATAAAAAACAACAAAATAAACAAGGGTCAATCATAATCAATATGATGGACGCGTAAAGTCGACAGACAACCGAGGAGGGAAACGTCTTTTCCGCCCTCTAGCCTATGGGGGATTCGAGGTGGGGGGAAGGGGGGGGGCAAAACTTTTGGAATGAGGCAATAAATCGATTATTATGATGATAATGAATTAAGAAAAACATATATCAAAATTAAACATCTGTTGTGAAAAGAATAATCCGATAATTGATATTGATATTTAATGATCGGTGTTATATGTTTTTGTTATTTATTATTATTCTCGAGATTTGTTCCTAACCCCTCAAAGGCTTTCTTCATGGGATTTTCTCGCTCAACAGTAGTTTATATTTTAAAATATAAATTATGGAGATTACTCGCTACACGAGAACTGTATCATAATGCATTCATTGTGAAAAAAGTATCGTAAAAAATACAAGAGGTTGAGGCACTTTCATTTTTAGATACATAATATAATATTTTCTTTCATTCTTCCGAACCTATTTGGCGGGGAGTATTTACCACATGAGAAATTCCATGCTAATAGTTTAGAAATATCAGTTTTTGTCTCGATTTTAAAATTTGAAAATAATCATTTCTTACACATATGTTGTAAAAATACTTGATAGCAAATGACAAGTATCTATATATAGAAAGTACTTTTATTAAAGTTTATGTAGGGATTAAAATAATGAGTTTTTTATAGCTCAGATGAAAAAGATTTTTCCATTATTTATTCCGATGGATATTGCCATGTTCATTTTGGTTAGAATCAAAATTGTAGAAAGACTTTAAATTCATTACTCTTCTATCGGTCTTAAGCTACTTAGCTTTTGAAACTACTTAACATAATTTCATTTAATATATGGTTTAGTACAATATCTAACCCAATAGATGAAAGATGCTTGATTTAATGGCAATTCGTCTATATCGACCGGCAGTTATCTAACAGCTTGAGCAATTAGCTGATAGCCTCATTCTAATATATTTGTTACACTTGTTAAGTTGTGATAGGTGTTATTTAATTTTCAATTGCCCTTGCTAAAAATAAACAAAACCGTTTTATTATGATTTCGAATCGAGTTTTTAGTTCTAGATTTTTATTTTTATTTCTTGATTGGGTCATCACAAATAAAAAAATCATATATTTGCGTAACGACTATATGATTTTTAATTTTCTATCGACAAAAATTGATAAATAATTGAGCATTATTAAAGCAACAAAAATATTGGTTTTATGTTCTTGAGTGAGAACTGAACCGATGCCTGTCTATTATTCGGGTTGTCTATGCTAGTTTTGTACTACCAAAAAGTTACACTTTGTATAACTTTTTATTATTACAAGTAAAATTGTTTAATCATTTTTAAATTAAATGTCACCCAGAGCATCATTTTTCAACTACATTTTTCATTATGCTTGTTTTTTTGAACTGAAATATCATTTTTGATCGTAAATGTTTTTTAATTAAAAAAGTCATAGACTTTTTTATCATTGTTTCCAAATTCTTGTTTACCATAGAATTATATTTTTAGTAAATATGAGTAAAACATACTGAATAAAAATATAAAAAATTACATTATTTGTATACCTTTTAATAACACTGTACGAAAACAATATTGGAAAAAAATCAATTTGATGGCAGTATTTGAATGTGAAATTTGAATTGTGAAAAAATGCAGTAACGAGTATTTATAAAATATTTAATCAACAAGTTATTGATAAAATGTACAGAAATGTTTCGAAACATGACTTTCTCTCAATCAATATGTATATGTTTATATTTTATAAAACACGAGGAAGATAATTCAATGAGTAAATTGTATATCGAATAATAATTCAGTGCAACGCCGCTTAAAAGTTGAATATCAAGAAAATCAAGTAGTGTAGTTTTTGCGGAACAGAAGCATAAACTCCTAAATTGCATATCATTTCAAGCAAACATAGAAGGTACTTTTATTAACGTTTATAGGAATTAAAATAAAGGGAAAAATTGAATAAATTGGAATACTTACCAGAATATACAAGACGCACTTAACTAATTTCCAACTTCTTTTATTATGTTTTATTGAAATGATCATCGAAACGTATTTTCCAGTTTAAATAAAAAACGTCTTAAAACTTTAGCGTTTAAGAGGAGGATCAACAAAACGTTTTCTTTTCGCCGCCAGGATATTTTTTATATTAACATTCGAAAATATCGTGATATATTGTTAATTCCTGAACTTTATTTTATTATATGTACACATATATTTTCATTATCTTGCATGTTTGCTTTTAAGTTGCAAGGAAATATCATATATTGAACAGTATTTAAAAAGAATAAATACCAGTTTTTTCTAAAAGTGAATATTTAAAAGGGTAAATTGATTTCATACTTTATAATCATAATTAATTTTGCAATAATAGAATTTTTGTAATTTTTTAAGTTAAATAGACATTTACAGTCTCTGTATATTATTCATACTATTATAATAATGTTTACATCATACCAAATTTACATATATATTAACATTTCTATAAATGCAGTTTTTATTCATAATAATAATTCTTAGCCACTGAGCTCAAATGGGAAGAATTTAGTTCCAATTTCGATCGTTTGAACTTACATTATCGGTTAAAGTTTATTTTTGAAATATAATTTCTATTTTTATTTAATTAACTAGCTACTTCTCCAGTTGCAGAGTAATTAATTCTTAATTATTTATCTGCAAACTTACGATCCTGTTTGGATTTTATTGGATACTACTGCGTAATAACAATAGGATGAAGTAGCTCAATCGCATCTGGAAACAGTTTACATATTATTGTATATATAGTTGTAATTAAAACTATTATTCTTTTATTATGAAATACATCGATGATTGAGGCAATTTTAAGTAAAGTAATAATCATACAATATCGAACAGAATGAATAGCAACGTATTTATGTATGATTTTATAGATGTTATTTTTTTCAGATAAATTTGAAATTCAACAAAATATTTGTAATATATCAATATCGAAATTAATATTACTGAAAATTTCGCTAAATTTTAACAACTGAATCAATTTTCATCAATTAGTTTTCATTTAAATAGAAAAAATATGACACATAATAGACATAATATTTTACAAAAATAAAAAACACAATTTTAAATAGCAAAGTTTTGAACACATTTCATAAAAAACACTGACTGTATTGAAGTATTGATTATATGATATCTGCAAAAAATAGAATATTTGAATCTCCATTGAATCCCAACTTAAATTCTGTATGTTATAATGTTAATGTTAAATATTAAATTCATATTGATTCAACATGGGATTTACATTGAAAATGTTACATTTTAATATGAATATTTCGTTCTTAATATGAATGTAACGTGGAATCCTAGTAACACTACTATTTTTATTATTTGATATTCAAAAATTGAATGAATTACTAGCCTAGAAAAATGATTTATTAATTTCAACTTTATTGTTGTATGACTGAGAAAAGCCATTTGATTCGCAAATAAATTACGCTGATACTTTGCAAGAACTGTTTTATTACTATTTAAGTTTTCAAAACAAAACTGATAATTTTGTGTGATATTTTTCATGTCGAGTACTTGACAGTAAATCTGAACTACATAAAGTGAAAAACTGTTTTTATAACAAGGATTACAAGTAATGAAAAATTAGCGAATTGATTTATATGCATACTCAAATTTATCAAGATTATTGAATTGTGGATATATTTGAATAAACAATTCAGTTTTAATAAAATATTCGAGTACGAAGCGTAACGTATGCTAATATTATATGTATAAAAATATCATTACTAAATCAAAAATTCAACAACTCTGCTAAATTATATTTCAAAAATTGACAGTCGCGAAATATTATGCTAGTCATCATTTAAAATAAGTCGAGTGAAATTTACAAATGATAACTTAAATGTAACACAATTTGCATTGCTAATTATAAAAACCATTTGAAAGACCTTTTTTCGAGAATAATTTAATATCTTAGCTGAATATAATTCTTGTTACAACTCATTTGAATTGCTCCGCTGACAACTGTGCTTTATTGGTGATTTTTTTCGTCAAATTTAGATATATTTTCCATCGCACATAAAACACTGTTGTTTTTGCCCATAACTTCTGGTGCCGTTGAAAGTCTCGTGAAATTCTATGGAGTCTAAAAAAGATTGCTTCATATTAGGTGAACGCAAAAAAACTGTCTAATCAATAAAGAACTCAATTGTTTTCGTGAATTTTTTAGCTGCGTTGCAACCGCACATTCCATAAAACGTAATTAGAAATATTGAATAACTCAGCGCGAAAAATACGCTTAAATGTGCTTGAGTCTCGATGGATCACGTCGACCAATTATAATATATCATTTGTATAATAATTTGTTAAAGTAATATAGTATATTTATTTATATTACATTTTAAACGTACGAATGAATTGCACGAAGTTAAAATATGAAATTTACTTTTCAAATTAATAAAAAGTAATGATTCATTTATTTGCGATTTTTTATCCACACAAACTACCCCATGTTCAGTTTTACCATACCTGTATGGAACTACCCTTAAATGTTATTACCCCGTTTTGTTTTAGGTACATGCGTTTTCTTTATATTCAATTTTAATTTTTATTAAAATCGACATAATATGAATTTTCCTATTAAAATAAGCAAAATTATTACAGACACACATGCATTTCATAATGAAATATTATGCTGAGTATACAATTAAATATTTGATTAATCAAACAAATTTTTCGTTCAAAAAATTTAAGTTCATTATCATTAATTACTACAAACTTGTTTTTTATCATTAAAAACATTATTGGGTTGTTTGAGGACTTACACATGGAATATAAATTTTCTTACTTCGAGTTTGCGTAAGTGGCATACTGTCAAGTGGTAGATGTTATAACCACTTGAAGATGTGCAATGTGATTGATTCCACGACTGTCATACCTATAAGAGCTTTAAATTTAGAAACCCGCTATATTTTGTACACCAGTAGTGGTGAGAAACATTTTTGTGTGAGAAACTTTGTGGAAAAATGTTTTTATATATGTATTCATATTTATATAATATTACATGTTATATATGTTTACGAGTGATATAGAAAACTGTAAATAAAAATAGATCTTAATGCAGATGATTATTGGAATGTCATGTATATATGATTACAAATGCATCATTTTGTGAATTAAATTGTGAATGTGCATCTCAAAAGATTAATTATCATTTATCAATCGCATTCAATTGACAATATAATGCTACATGATATCACACGAATTAACCGGACAAACAATTCCAATTTCAACGAGTAATTAACAATATTGCCTTTGATTTTCTACAATTATGACATTTAACGAGAAAAATATTGATATAGATTGAAAATCAAAGCCAATGTAATAAGTGCCTACTTATGACATAATATAAATTCCATATATGATGCACTGATTTATGTAATAGATTTTTTCTTTTGCAACCTCGAGATTCTATTTACATTAATTCAAAACGTTAGAATATATATTTTGTTATTGCCTAGCTTATCCCTTCCCTTTATAATACATAACCTAAAATTACCGTCGTGAAGTTTCTTTTTAATCATATAATTGAATTATAAAATATTAACAAATAAATAAATTTACTAAACAATTTGGACTTAACTAAAATTTGTGTTTACATAATAATTATTATATATGTATACGTTTTAATTAAATTATATATTAATGTTATAACTATTTTTAACTATTATCTTAATTTGATTATTTAATCAAAATAATATCCAATATTTTTGTCTACCTTATTGGTTAATTTAGTTTACCAATAAATATTTATTACATTAATTGTTTATGATGAAATATTATGATTCATTTTCTTAAAAACAATAATAAATAGAATCGGTAAAATAATAAAACAATGTAGAAAATGCATAGACTTTTAGTTTAACATAATAGTGTTAAAAGCAGAACATTTTGAACATGTTTATTGTTTACATAGAGTCATTTATTTGCGCGCCGATACAGGCATGGTGGAAGGGATACGTTGCTTCTCCTGCGCTCGTTAGCTAGTCAAGTTATCACTAACATCGATTTCGTTAGCTAGGTGAGTAAGTTTTCTAAATAGAAAGCTATAAATTTTCTTTACCGAAAAGATGCTCTTTAAATATTAATGATTTGCATTAAACTCGTTAAAAAAGCATTATAAAGTTTTATTTATTTGTCAATGATAATATTTGAAGAAAATTAATTTTGAATATTTTGATTTTTTTTGTCATATTAAATAGTTATGTAGTTAAGATTTTTATTATTTAGAACGAAGATGATCAACTATTCATCTTATTATAATGATATAAATGAAGCTGTATTGAATTTCTATTTTGTCAAATAAATTTTGCAAAATAAAATTTAATACGAGAAAGAAATTCAGTAGTTTAAAATATCCAAATTTGTTTTATTGCGATAAAAAATTGTCGGTTAAACTTGCAATAATCCAGCTGAATATTGACCTACATAAGAACATCATATAAATGAACAAAAAATTGTTTATACTGTAAAATCTAATTCTTATTGCAGTATACGATAAAATATCGTTCAGTTTAGAGTTTCGCACATGGCAGGCATTTCGCCCTTAATAATAAGTCATTACCGTAAATAACTTTTTCTAATGTAATGATTTCGAATTATAACATTAAGTAACAAAAATTAAAGTAGTTGTCAAAATAGTGTTTCGGTTGTTGAAACGTGAATATAAATCTCATATTTATGAATCTTGAAATATACGACCACTGTACTGGATATTCCACCTTAACAATCACGTTATATATAACATTTGACTATTCTGCTAATATTAAAATTCATATTTATAATTTTAACGAATTATAAGTTATAACCGTTTATATATTTGCATACGAGCAAACAAATATTAATTCATCAAATATGTACATTAGGTAAAACGTATTCTGAAGTTGTTGCATATTGATAATTATATATACATTCTATATATTTTATAACGTATAATCGGCGTTGATGTAAAG
>JABFQD010001336.1:0-18766 GCA_022817045.1 Psix sp. ZL-2020 | reverse complement strand
CTTAGTTTTTCTTGTTTTTATGAAGTGTTCATTTATGAATACTGATATTATGAAATTTTTTTTTAGTAGTTACTTGCGTGATGCAAATAACTATTTTATACAGATATTTAGATGTTAAATTATTTTTAACATGTTTAGTAATGATCTCATCAATAAATATTATGTAGAGCGAATGAGTCAAGGATTTGTATTATGTTGGAAATAAGTTTATTATTACCACATCAGAAGAGAAAACTAATGGTATGTGCAAAATGCAATTCGGATATTGTCTCTCATAACATCCCTTTATTGATTAACCATATAATTGGATGTTTCCCCTACTTTATATACCTATTATTGTTAGTCCTTGATCTCATTTTACAAAAATAGTGTAAAAACTTGGTATATTTAATGTTTTCCAACATTCAAAGAAATTAGCTATTATTTTAAATTTCGAAATAGTCCATGTAATATCTTATCGGAATACGAAAAGATACGCTTGTGGTTAATATTTTTCTTTTGAACATACTTTTTAACATATAAGCTATAATATAATAATATGTAAACAAAGTATTCTTTGAATTAATATACTTTAATTATCATTGGAAATTTTATTTCTTTCGAAAGTTATTTACCATTTTATCATTCGAGTGCACATACGTATTTGAATTTTTACAAAAATGAAATACTGAATTAGAATAGTAATTTTCAATCTTCAACCTTTGTTTTAATTGAAATGAATCCTCATTCATGAAATTCCACTAAATATAATAAACACTAACAGTTTGATATTTCACGATAAACTAACCAATAAACCGTTAAAATGCATACTAAAATAATGGTAACGTTTGTTTTTTACTTTTATTGGTCACTTCTTTTAGAAAATTTAATAATACTTCGTGCTATTTATTTTCCTATATTGATATTGTCGGCAATTATATTAAAATTACACACTTGGTTAAGTGTAAAATATGAAAAAATAACATATATAATTTTTCAACATGTCTCCAATGTTTCTAAGCAATGAAACGAGTACATCTAAAGAATATTCGGAATATCATTCAGGCTAAAGCAACAACGCATTTCACATCGGAATCCTATGATCTGGCCAATTTATTATTCTCATAATCGTTCGCAATCGGTATGTTACACAATGCCTAGCGCCATCTGACACTACAGTGTGTGTTTATAGAATTTATTGATGCATCGTCCTCTATTAGAATGACAAAACCGCATTGTTCATGTAATTGTATAGTATATGTATACCTAGAAACTCATCGTTTCCTCCATGGTCCAGCCCAATTTGCCAAGTTGCCCCGATGTAGTATGCACGGTATCATCATTATATCCCGTTATACGACTCTCGATCGCGAGATAGAATTGTGCCCAAACCGATGATTTTGTAATGCAATATGTTGTTCGGCCCATTTATTTCGCGACCTTACGATGTCTAATTGTAGTGATCATTTGCCTTTCGTTTGATAAAAATCTCCATTGAAATATAAATTCATATTTGATGCTGTGAATATTAAAAATCATGTTGCATATTTTCAAAATGTATTGAGAATTACTTTAAACATTTATAAACGTTTAGAAATCGATTTAAAAAGTAATTTATTTAATTTAAAATAACATTATGTGAATATGAATTTTTTAATTTTGCACTTTAGAGTGATACATTTTTTAAAGGTGAAATACTTTTAATTGCATCAAAACTTTCAATGATACTAGTTATACCTTATAAATGTTTAATTGAACATTTTGGTCATGCTCTGAACTTTATGAGGAGTAAAGCACGATTAGCAAATTATTCGATATCTGGTTAAATGCCACAGACATCAGCAGTCAAGGACGCCAAACAGTCTTGTCGTAAAACGCATCGTCGTACCATTAATCGCATTAGTTTACCAGCAGCGAGCGGTATAGAGTTGCGGATGAGCAAACGGTAAACGCCGTTAATACTACTCGCACACATTTTTCTTCGAACTTGACGTGCAAATAACACGACAATCAATCAAATGTGTTTTAGTTGACTTTTGCACAAATTTTTGACGTTAACGTCTGCGTTGATTTCAAACCAGATGAAACATTCTAAAAAACGTCACTACAATCTATATTGAACGTAAAAGCGCACAAATATTTCATTTTATACGCTAAGCTCATGATATTAGCTATACTCTTACGAGTATGTATTATAATTCACTGAAATTTGATTATGAAACTGATTTCCGCCAATATTTAACAAAAAGTTACACCAATAATAGTTAAGAAAGCATTATAAAGAAAATAAAAACATCAATCGGTTTTAGAATGAGAGATTGATATGATTATCCATGACATTGCAAGTTTTTCGATGAAGAAAAATGAATTCACTACAAATCTCATAAGAAAGAAGATTTTATTAAGACGAGAAACCAAATAGTTGTATTCAATAAAGTAACAAGGATATTCTAACAAATTTTTAGAGCGTTAACCTCTCAAATTTTCTTAAAGCAACAATTCGAAACAGTAGTGAATAGATGTTACTAATGATAAAATGAGATGAGTTTCATCCTATCCTTGTATATTTATCATTCATTGTAAATTACGTTCCATACTTTGCAGTTTTGTACACTTTTATGTAGGTTCTTACGAGAAATCTAAAATAATAATAGCATTTAATTATTGCAGAACCATTATTAAAAAAGTATGCAAATCAGTGGACATTCAAAACATTTAGTTTAACAATTGAATGCATTAATATAGATTTGGATCGACTTCTTTAACACTACTTTTTAAGTATATTTTTCTTGTAATCAGTCTAAAATGAGCGAATGTATGTCAACGACTGTGATTTTACTGAAAGATAAACAAATACATAAACAGACATTATAATTTTAATTTGTTCTTAAAATTGTTATACATTTAAAAGTTCGTTGACGAAAGCGTAAACAGGCTGATGTCGAAGAAATTGAGGAGAAAATCGATCACCGCGAAGCAGGAAAATATGTTGCAGCGGCGAGATTACACGCGTCGCGTACTATGCGCAAAATTACGGTAGCCCGATTTGTGAAAGTCACTTTATAACTCGTAATGTTTGCAACGTTCAGAACGAAAATTAAAGAGATTTTTGATTATCGCATTTTCTTTATACATCTAAAAAAATATCACCTATTATATCTAAAATATAATTATATATATATGCTGGGTCTTGCATGAAGTCTTTGGTGAACGCAATGTGTAAGACCAAATGGCTAGATAGATTTAATGATCGAAAATCCGGTACACCAAAATACAAAGGTCTTTGCTTTTACTGACAATTCAAAGACAAATTTCCGGGAAATTCCTCTCCGCAAAATGGTACGTTTATAGGGCCGTAGGATGGCGTGACAGACTCACCTATGAAGATCTTCTCCAAGGGCGTTATGGCGCACACAAACGGTATAATTGGAAGCAAAAGTAACAACATCGTCACGACACTGGCTGAGGACATTGCAAACGTCGCGGGAACGTGATCTCGTCTACGCCGAAGAATGCAAATAGGACGCGAGAAAGACGAGCTCGCGCCGGCGAGCATCGTCCGCGCTCGATGGTCTGACACAAACTGCCGTTTTCTACTTGACGTCAACTCGCATGGAACTTGAACCGCCCCAGCATCCAACCCTGAGCGCAGCTCTCCGGTCGCTCGGTCGGTTCGTCGGTTCGTCGGCCGCCCATCCGTCCCCTCGATGCTGCCACCACCGCTGCCGCCCCAAAGCACCAACCCCTCTCTCATCGACCCCCCAGTTCACCGCCCCGACACCCGATCGTTTCCCTCCATCCTTGGTTAGCCAGGCCGCCATCCAACCCAACGCAGAGTCTCTTCCACAACAAGACACAAGCGCGCGCGACTCTTTCTACAGCAGGGTAGACAAGAGTAGCTATTTCGTTGTCTTGTTGTTGTTACCGCCGACGAATTTCTTACTTCTGCTTGCTTATTGTTTACTTACTGATTTCTTATTCACTGAGGTGTTGTTTAAAATTATTTTCCGAGATAAGCTCTTAGGTAGAATTACAAATTTTTGTTATGGTTTCGACCTTGTCTAATTAAACGGATTTCGATTTTAATTTTAAAGCACAAACAATTTCAACCACTTTAATTTCTGCAGTAATAGAAGAAAATATTCTATGACTTCAGAACGGATGAGAAAAAATTCCGAAACTTCAATATAAAAAATGAAATTAACGATACATACATATAGAATATCAAAATATTATAAACAATACATATGGTACAAAATTTATATTTATCTTCGCTTTCGAGTTAGTGAACCAACCGTCGGTAAGCACGTTTACATATGTTTATTGGCATAAGGTGTTACAGTTAATCTTTGAAAGTAAGTTTTATAACGACGTGTTGTAAACTGGTATAACTGTAAAATGATATAAAGTATTTGTCTGAAAACTTTTTGAAATATTTTTGTAATGTTATAAATTTTTATTTATTCGTGTATTAAGTTATAATAATGTTTACAATTTTATTTCACAGTTTCGCTAAAATGCTATTAAAATGTTATTGAAATGTATTATCAGTGAAATTTTATTCAATGCATACAACTCAAATGAATTTTGAGAAGAAGAATTATCTGTCGAAGCAGTTTGTTTGAAAAACGATTATCTTACTATTCATATATAGCAACACTATCAAAATTTGTAAAATAAAGTATGAGATTTTATGAAGCAACCTATGTCAGAATTTGGCACATAAGTTCTAAAAAAAATCTCATATACGATATTATTTAAGATTTTTAATAAAATTTTACATTGATGAGAAATAATAAAATAAGAAAAAAATATAAGATTACATCTACAGCTTTTTATAAGATCATATGCAAAATTCGTATTGAAAATTTTATATTAACTAAAAAATAACAAAAATATAATTGTACATGATCAAATTTGAGATGGAATTCATGAAAAACCGTAAAAAATTAGAATTATGAGAAATCTTCAAGTTAAAACAAAAAAATTTAAATAACATCTTTTCTACGATCATGTAACATATCCCACATATGCAATCCTACATATTTTATATAAGACTTTATGTGACGAATTTGGACATAAAATCTTACATGATATCTGCTATAAGATGTTTTTGACAAGGCAATCTTATTATTCTAATTATATTATTTTACTCGTTGGCACAGTAGAATAAAGTGTCCGAACTATACACATATAAAAATGTCAAAATAATATTAACTACATTATGATATTATTTAATGGACTCTATTTAGTAAATTAATGTTATGCTATATAATTTTTACTAACCATTTTATTGACGTGAAAATTTATCTCGTGAATGACTGATTATCATGCATAATAGTGTATTTTGTTATCTTTTTGTATATTTTGTAAAACGAAGGAACTATGAAATCATAAACCTTTCATAATAACTCCAAACACAATTTTAACTTTGGCATACCATTAGCATAGTATATACTTTGCTTGGTATCAGCAAGATCGTTAGTAATAGTTAATAAGGCATTGACACGGCTTTGGCACAGTAATAGAATATGTTGACCATGCCATAGCCATGCTAAAGCTACGCTATTAATATGCCATATTATTCCGATTTATTTAAATTTCTGTTTATTCAAAACTGTATGATTTTTTCAATTACACTGAAAAAAGCACGAAAATAAAATACAAATTTTCGATTAGTCATAATTACGCCATTTTGCATCGAAAAAGTGACAATTTTTTTCATTTTGTTAGAAAATGATGATTTTCCATAGTCCATCATGAAAAAAATTATTGAAGTAATGAAGGTAACTTTTTTTCCTGTATATGTTCAATGTTGGCAAAACTCCTAAATAAAAATATTGTTTTGTTTACAGGTTGTTTGCACTAAGTACAAATATGTTTTCGAGAATATAACAGCTATGTTTTATAAAATTTTAAAAGAAGAGATTTTAAGCTCTCTGGCTTTGGCCCTACTCAGGCTTGCTGTTTCCTTGGGACAGTCTTTCACATCCCCGCCCAAGAGTTCCTTGGCCTACTTGAGTTTCTGAGATGATATCTATCTTTCTTCCTCCCTATCATTTACCCACTTATCGATATCGTTAGGGTTTGATTGATAGGGTTTCCCTTTGTACAGGTATTGGGTACTCTGCCCCTGTGCACCTTTCTTGGCGAGTTTGTCCGCCCTTTCGTTCCTGTTGTACCCGAATTGTCCCAGGACCCAACATATACACACTCTGTTACTTCCCGCAAGTCTATTCAATGTCTGACAGACCAAATCTACCAGTTGGGAGTTGTTAGCTGGATTTCTCAAAGCCATCAGTGTGGCTTTGCTATCTATGCAGATAGTTATCCTTTCTCCCCTGATTTCTTTTTCTATCAGTTTTTCCGCACATATTCACGCAACCGCCATCTCGGTTTGATATATAGTATTCTGTGTCCTCAGGGAGTAGGTTAACTCGTCCCTTCTCCTGGGGCCACAGATACCGAGTCCAGTTCCCGTTGACATTCTAGATCCTTCTGTGAACCAGATCAGTCCGTCTGCACTGAGTTGGGCTTGCAACTTTCTCTCTAAGCCCCTCTTCTCGGGATTTCCACTTTATATTTTTTCCGAAACAATAGTTTTTGTTTGTCCTATCCTGAAGTACAGTTGGATCTTGGTTAACTGGATTTTTTTCCCAAGATTACTACGTGTCCTGTACTTCCTCGTCCTCTCCATTGCTTGCAACTCAACATTCTATGTGTCACCCTGGCCGCCCCCCTGATAGTAATCAGGTCTGGGCTGACCTGGCTCATCAGTCTGTTGATCACAGCTATTGAAATGCTTTTTCTCACTTCAAAAGTTCCCCAGTACGTGTGCGATAGCCTGTACATGGTCCAGGATTCTCACTCAGGTATCCTTTTCGGTTGCTTTCTACCATACTACTGATGCGTATGTTAGCCTCGGTATCACAACAGCTCGGTATAGCCATAGTGAAGTTAAAGTCCCCAGTCTGAGCCTATGGCCGCCATGCATTGTAAGAGTAATCGTAACGCTATTTTGCTTTGTCTTTGTAAGTGCGTTCCCCACATTAATTTCTTCTTCAGGTATATTCCTAAATACTTGGCTCCCTTCGTATACGGTATTTTATTCTAGTAAGAGGTTACTTTTTTTTACTGTTTGATCTTGTATCATCTTGTGAAAGTAACTATCTCTGTTTTAGCGGGATTAATCCTCAAAGATTTTCCTTCAACCCACTGTTCAACTCTCCTTAGTCCTTCCGTCAATAGATCTGACAGAACCTCTTCGTACCGCCCCTTGACTAGGAGGACCAAGTGGTCAGCTTAAGCAACGGTAAAAATATTCATGCCGTTGAATATGATCGCTAGCTCGTTAACAACTAGGTTCTAAAGTAGCGGAGGCTCCGCCCGTTTAACCTTCGTTAACGGTTCCTTCGGTTACCTTTTCTCCTTATACACTATGTACTTTCCTGCCCTCCAGCATACGTACGATCCATCTAATGACCGTCTGATGTATGCTGTGTCTCTCTGCAGACACTGTAATCGCTTTTTTAGTGGTGAAATTGGATGCTCCCGCTATATCTAGAAAGGTGGCAATAGTCATTTCTTTATCCTCAAAGGCCTTCTCAATATAGTCAACCACATTGTGAAGTGCAGTCTCTGTAGACTTGTCCCACTGATAGGCATGCTGATTGTCATGCAGCGGATGCTCTATCAGTGTTCTACATCTAATGAATATATCTATCTCTCCAGCGTTTTCAAAAGAAAAGAGGTGAGACTGCTTGGCCTAAAGTCACCCGTTTTGGTGTAACTTCCTTTGCCAGATTTCGGTATGAATACCACTCTGGTCTCCTTCTGTTTGATGGGTATATATCCAACAGCCACTGTTGATTGAGTAAAACATCACAAAAATGTTGTTTGAATTATTTTGTGACGTTTGTTCTGTTTGAGGGATTGCTCAGTTGAACCAGGGTTAATGATTTAACTAAGAATTTGGATTATATTATCTTTATTTGTTTTATATGTACATATTATTCATAAAGCGCCGTTATCGTGTCGTCGCTTGTACAGTGGTCGCAGCCTGTCGTGAATTGATGGCCGCTTAAAAACCAATCCGATTCGCTCGTAAATAATGACCCTACGATTAAAATATCAACGCGTTAATCATACCATGTGGATGCGCCTTAAGCCTACTGATCAGCTGACAGTGAACCGTCTGCCGATCAGTGTAATGTTTTTTATCACCTTAAATAAAAGCACGGTACGTGTGAGTTTGCGCGCCAATTATAGACTCGCCAGGTCAATCGTGATCGAGAGCGACAAGTGGCGTGTACACGCGGTGGTGATACGAGCACGTCGGGTCCGGATCGAGAGTCCGGGCGCGATAATAATGCTACATTTACCACCGAATCGTGGATCGTGTTTTCCGTGTACCGAGTTTACCTCAAGATCGTATTCGTGAAAGTATATTCGAGTTTACCGCGAATATGTGATTAGGTTAGTGGAATGGTCTAATTGTGCTTTTAAATTTTCGCGTGCAGCGTATTATACCTATGGCTCCACTTGGTCTATTGTTTATGTTTTAAGTTTTATTGCTGATGGCAGTTGATAATATCACAATCAGCTATCATCAGCATCAATTTTAACATATTTTCTAAATTGCTGTGTTGGTTTCCATGGTGCACCGTTACAATTTAATAATAAACAAAATCGCTGATAAAAGTAATTCAAGCATTAATCAAACATATCCAATTCTTATCGCTTCTTGATATGCATGTTGTGCGAAATAACTGGGCGGCGGTAATAACACACGCGTACATACACGGCGCGGTGCTGCACGCAGTCGGGCGCGTCGTAGGTGCCGGGTAACAGATGACCTGTAGATATATAGGTTAGCTGCAAAATAAGCGAAATTTTTTGACGATTAAGCAGTCGCAAACCATGCCACGGTGGCAATGGAGGGTATAGTTGGGGAAATGTGATATTGGAAGATATTTCACCTGTAAAAAGCCGTTAGTTTGCCGCCATGACAGAGTGAGTGAACGTCGCTCTCTAACAAACGCTTCACCTTCGGCACTTGCAAATTGAAATAAATATCTCGAAAGCTAACACAAGGAACAATCCGATATAAGAATCTAGAGACGGAAACCTCGATTAATAAACTAAACATGACGAGTCAACTTAGTCAAATCTTACGGTGCAGTGACTTGAATTCCCAGAACCGGCGCCTTCAGTGATTGAGCAAGTGAGCTCCCAGATGTCGCTATCCGACGATTGCAGTGCTTCGGTGGTGAAAAATTTGGCTACCGCAGCATCCAAGGATACGACCGAAGGGAAAGGTGCAAAAGGCAAAGCGTATGAGAGACATTAATCGGTAAGGCTACCGGATTCTACGAGTATGGAAAGCCCAAACACGATGTACATATGGAGATTAAAGCCTATGCTAAGTCAATCGTTGATTCACTCCACAAGATTGAAGAGATTGACGAAGATTTTGGACTGAGATCAGCACTGGATAGTTGCCAGAAAAGTTGGACGTCTGGTCATGAACAGGCCCTGCCTTCCATCAAAAGAAAATCCTTACAGTCTTTAATGAAGGGTACGGCAGAGAAGAGGACAAAGGCCGATAAGCCAATCAAGAGCCAAGAAATATTCTTAACTCCAAAATAGTCACCGGTGCAAGTGAAAGCTCCCTCCAATGGATAGAAGACCAATGGATTAGGAACCTGCGAGTCAATCATTTAGTCAATTTAGTTTGGTTCTGCATAAGAACTCGTGAGTTTATCTTCTTTTCATTTTTTTGGTTAAGGTTAGTTAATCTGGGTGATAATAATTGTGGGAAAAAGGGTTAGATTAGTTACTCAGAAAGTAGGTTAGTATTTGTCTATTAACATGTATAGGTAAAATTGATTTTGACTTAGAATCGATAAATTTGCTGCATAACCTCCCGTCGGTAAAGCAGATTGATAACCGTGAGTCGGTAAAACAGCATGGAATTTATCACTAATGAAAAAATACCGATTTTGAGCGTGAAAAACTTCTCCTCAACAACTCTCATATCTGCTCAACCCGATCCCGACGTCTCGCATAACCCAGAGTTTTTAAATTTAGAGTAAAAAGGAGATGAAAGACCAGATTGTTGGGCAAATCTCTTGTGGATAAGCCTCTGAAAAGATTGGTCGATCTGAAAGCTCTCTAGAAATACTAAAATCTATAACATTTATCAAACAATTTTTTTTATGAACAATTGCAAGGACTAGAGAAAGAGAAAGTTTCAAGCGTTAAAGAGAAGTATAGCTAAGGAAGCGAAGGACCTGTGAAAGTCTATTGTGGCTCATCACTGTAAGACCACAACTATAAGTGCGCTCAAAGACATGGTCAGTGGAATATCATAACCTTGATGAACAAACAACGGCAGGGGAGATCTATGCATTTAAAACAGATGCCTATTCTTCAGAGCGAAAAGACGATTAGACTTTGCTTAACTGCCAAAGGGATAGCGAACAAATCGCGGTACTTTGAGAAAATCCATCGAAATAAATGTAACGCTATCTCTCTCCACCTCCGGTAGGTACGAGTGAGAAAACTTTTATAAAAACTTGATTGAAATTTCATAGTAGTGAATAAAATTAAATAAAGGTTTGCAATCATAAGAGTGAATATTTGAGAGAATATTTCCTTCATAAACTACATTCTAATGATGAGCCGATAAGGAAATATTTATCAGTTAATTAAAATTAAATAATTGCAGGAATAATTTACAGAAAGGAAACTAAAAAGGCGAAATTCGGGAGCGATTTAGACACGGCTTTATCGAAAACGGACTTATAAAATTCTTATTTACAGTACCAGAAGCTGAGTAAATGATTAATAAACAATATGCAACAATAAATAATTGGCAATTAATTTAATAAAACTGAATAAAAAATCAGTTATAGGCGATAATCCAAAAGCAATTAAAATTTTTATTACTTAATAAGAAAATAAATTAATTAATAAAACATAAATTATCGGTAATAACAATAAAGCTACGATCGCTTGACACGAAGAAAGTGTCTAGGCTTACAAAGGTTCGAATTATGATATGTTTTTCTTCGAATATGTTCAAATAATTAAGAAAAAGTGTAAAAGTAAATAAACCATCGCTAAGTACAAATAATTATTATTTAAGACGCTCTTCAATAAAACAAAACGATGAAAACAATTCCTTGTAACACGGAGAACAGATCTAAGGAAAAATTGAATTAGCACACCTAGTAAATAAATAAATAAAGTGATGAAAAATAATTATCAACATTCGCCAATAATAAATGAACTAATAACAAGTGAAGTCCGTGCAACATATTAAATGCAAAAAAAATTCACAAGGAATCGATTCCAACTATTGATTTTAATTAAAAAGCATTGTTTGAACTAATAAATTTTAGCCTCTATTGATTGGAGAATAAAATCGAGAGGTGATGGATTTCGGCGTGTTTTCGCTCAATCACTTAAAAGAACGAGCTTGCGGGTCTGAAATTCAGTAGTTCCCAGGAGCCTGAATCAGCAAGGCGGCTGCAAAGTCCCTAACATTATTGCTTTTTGAGCTCTCGCATGGTTACTTGGACGTAGAAGTCTAGGTAACACGGCTCCTTACCGCAGCTGAAAAATCCGGGTGGTGTTGGGATGAACTACTGACACCTTCGTTCGATAGCCCGGAAAGTGCTGGCCATTTGGGTGGACAGTAGTCGTTGTAACTCGGTGAACCGAGAAAGTGATTCGAGACGCGGTTGAAAAGAATCAACTTGGAGGCGAACTTTAACACAGAAAGTCCACTCAACACGGAAGTATTCCAACTCGAGCTCAAGGGAATGAAAGAATTGAATTTATTCCATTTTCCAATGCAAAAGTTTTCAAAGCTATCAACAGCGCCAGTTTTAACAATTTTCTTTTCTTTCTTTTATTCTGAAAGTGAGTTTGTTTTATTTTATTATGTTTATTTCATTTTGTGTTCCTTTTCTTTTTATTTTTGTTTTTTTTGTTTCTTTGCTATTTTGTATATGAATTCGGTTCTTTATATTTTTTGGTTTTATTAACTTTATTGTTCAAAGACAACACCTGCTCGAAAGAACTTGACAATTACTTTCCCTCAAACTTCGCGAATTAGAAAGGCTGTGATGACAATGTCAGTTACCGGAAGTCGATAACGAGTTTTTGGGTTTTGGCTAATCTGACGCCATAATTATTCCCCACCAACTAGGAATCCTTATTACGTAAAGAGAGAAGAGCAAAAGCCACAGCAGCTTGTTGTGCGTCTGGTCTGTAATCTTCATCTGTTCGACTACTTCCATTACGACCGTGTCTTTGATGTATTTGTTTGTAAATTTTATTTCTTATTGAAACCGGTTGACCTTCGTTTTCTAAATTGTTTGCAACATCAAATTCAGTGTAATTGAATTTTTTGTTTAATTCTATTGAAATTTGTTGCGTAACGAATTCTGAAACTTCTGCATAAACCCGTGCATTATACAAACCTCTTTTACCAAAATCGATTCGTTTTCCGCCAATCGTTTCACATATAACACCATTTAAAAATTCAGCCATGTTGTCATTTAAATACCGCACTAAACTATTTGCGCTACAGCTCAAAACATCAATCACATCATGTTTATCTTGTAATCTAAGATACTGTGAATAAGATACATTATTTTCGGATTTATCAATATTTTCAGAACAATCGAAACCATGAGATTGACATCTATCGTGTTTTCCGAAAACATAATAAATAATAAAAATCAAATTATTAGAAAAATTTTCTGCTTAATCTGTTCTACTAATGTTCACGTTTTGTCTTTTGATTACTGCTTAATCAACTTTAGTTTTAATTTCTTAAACTTCACTATCAGTATATTTACACAATTTTAACGAGTTCAGAATTTCATAAGAATTCACAATCTGTAATAGTAGTTATTGTGCATAACTGATTACTCATATCTCTCAATAAGTGCTTTGTGCAATCAACTTTGTCTACTTCCACATTGTAATCATTGTCTGGCTTATTGTAAACTATTTTTGCATACACAGTACTATCTTTACCAACGACTAGTGTTTACTCTTACTGAATCTTTCAACTATGATATCTCTTTCCATTCTGCACCACTTTAAACTTGCACCACGATAAACAATTCTTGAACAATTATGAGGTTTGCTGGGTTGGTTTATTCATTTGTAATAATCACATCACGAACAGAATTTCTGCTCCATTTACTTGTGAAAAACAAAATCCTTGTCGCTATTAACCAACCTTTTCCTAACACGTACAAGGAATGAATTACTTTTCACATAAAAAATAGTTGGAAAAATGGCTAATTCTGCCACATGTGGGGAATGAGTTCAAACTGTGGGAAAAGAGGGTATATTTCTCGACAAATACAATATTTCTCCACTCATGTGAGGTTACGAACCACATGAAGTTAGTGTCGCTTTGCCGTTCCAATTTTTTTGGTTGAATTCCTCAAAATCCCTTAGTTAACCGCACTTTACCTTTTATCGCAATTGCCGCCATTTAGTGGCGCGTAATTACTAATCGTCGCCATTAGAGCATCAGAGCAAGTCGAGCAAGTCGAAATCTTTATTTTTAAGTTTTTTTTGAGCTACAATCGAGTTTCTCTCAAAATGGATCGTGATCGTATAAAAAATGCTTATGAAGATATCCCGAACGAAAAATTAGAAGCAGCTGCTGCTGTCACCGACAAAATTATGCCGGAAAAATCATATGTTAAGTTTAAAAACGCGTACAATTATTTTGAAAATTGGATAAAGGCAAAAAAATGACGACCATTAATCAGACTGTTCTTTCGGCGTATTTCTATGACGCGTAACAAATTTGGAAACCCTCGACGCTCTGGTCAAGGTAATTATATGCATTAACTTTTTAGGTTATACAGATTTTATATTTTAATTTTATCAATTTATCTACATTTAAATAAACTTTTAATTGCTGAAATTTATTTTAATTTTTTGAGGCAATTGAATTATTAATTTTGGCCATTTTTTTGAGGCTATGTTTTTAAGGTTATAAGTATCACCTCAGTGCTAATTATATATTCATCATTATTTAATATTCTATGGTTGTTAGTGATAAATATTTTTATTGAAAATTCTTTATCATTGTTAATTTTTTTACTTTATTTATTATTTTTATCATTTTTATTATTATAGGTATTCGATGATTAAAAGCACAATTAACATCAACAAAGGTGTTAATATTTCTCAATTTCCTCTTTTGATGAGGTTTTCAAAGCAAAATAGTCGTGGTTATCAACCGAAAAAGTCTAACACTTTTACTGGCGAACAAATTGAACATTTTTTAAGATATGCACCAGACCTTCATTATCTAGATATTAAAGTACGTAATAGTACATTACACAACGATGAAAAAACGAAATTTTGCTTTGTAATCATTTTAATTTGTAATCAAATATCATAAATATTATTTTTGCCATATTTTTAGGTGGCTTTGGTATTCGGTGCATTCGGAGCATGTAGACCTGGGGAACTGCTCAATTTATGTGCGAGTGACGTTAAAGACCATGAATCTTTATTTTATCTTTCTGTGAAAAACACGAAGAATTACATCGATCGAAAATTTGCAGTATATCCATCTTATTACAACTTAGTTAAAAAATACGTTTCATTGTGACCCTTAAAAGCATCTTGCTGCCGATTTTTTATAAATTATAACAACAGACGCTGTATTAGCCAAAACATTGGGATAAACAAAATGTTAAAGATGCTACAAAAAATTGCCCAATACTTGTAACTTCCGGATCCACATATAATTCGTGTAAGTTGGCAGCACTCACTTCGCTCGTGCGCTAACTTACGCTCATGTAGAATCACCAGCTTTTCCCACTTGCTGCACAATATACTATTAAGGCCATCACCGAGGAAAAACTAAAACTAAAATAAAAAAAGACTAGCACTAAAACTCAAATATGGATCCGTGGTTATCTCTATGATTCTACGACCTTCGTGTATCGGCGAGATAATTCAAACTTCGTTGTAATCGCTTTCAATCATGCGATATCGAGGAATCGAGCCCGTTACAGAATCTTTAAGCACCATTTACCTATTATGAAACTTACACTGAAGTATAACCGGAATCTGGTTCTGACCATGGCCTATCTAATAATTAGTGTTCCATTTTATTGAGTAAATGTCTCATCTTTGATAAATCATTTTCAATACATTTTCGAATTTTTTTGTATTAAACCATTAAACTGTTTAAGATGAGCGCTTCGTTTAATATTGCGGGAAACCACTGGCAATTCATCAATTTGATTCTTTTTTCTTCTTTTTCGAATAAAATAATTTATTCAAAAGTTGAATTATTCCGAATTAATACCGGTATCCACTTCTCCGCTTCACCGCTCCTGTTTTCATTACCAGCTTTGCACTATGACCGACTGCGCGCTTAAGCAGCGCAGTGGCATTACTCGTATTTGAGTACTTGCCTGCAGTAGCTATCGCAATTAGTACCGTTTTTGGCTTCCACCGCGCCGGAAGTATACTTTTCGCTATCCTGAAGTATGCAAATCGAGTGAGAGCATTGTTTCGTAGGGCTAGAAAGTCCCTGGTACGCGCAGGCCTTCGAGATCTCTTTACATTTCTTTATTCCGAATATTTTTCTTGAGACACCTTTGTTCCACAACAGTATTATCCCAGCCGAGACTAACTAAAAAATACTTTCTTCCAATAAACTCATATATTTCAAGTTTATTGAAGGAAGTAATACTGAAATCCTAGCCCACTAAAAAATTGCACAGCAGATTTCTAAAACTTTATGATCAAGGGGCGCGAAAGCGCCCCGACAAGCCATGGTAAGGTTAGGTAGGTTGCCGAGCGCTGAGCAACACTATTTTCTGGAATATTGTAGAAAAGTGTCCACATCGAGATTTACGAATTTTAGTTTTACTTATAATATTAAAGTAATTGATGTGACTAACTTTGTTTTGTTTATCATTTCAATAAATGACTCATTTTCATTCATTAATTGGGTTCAACAATGTTTAATTACTGATATCTAAATGCTATCATTCGTAACGTCAATTTTATGATGCGCCATTTTCTTCTACAAACTATGCTTTTTCCTGATCGCGCGTCTTTGTCTGGTGTTTCTAGAATTAGATATCTTCTCTTATGGTTTTGCCTATACTTTATCTTTTAAGTGAACTCAATTTATCTATCTTCGTCTCACTCATCAATTAATCAAACCATTTCAAAATGAATACAAATCCGTGTTAGAGCTTGGAGATTATTTCAAATTAATAATAAAAAAATTATTTGTGTGGATTTTAATACAATTTTTGTTTTTCATAAATCTAAATGAAACTATTCGAATACGTTAGAGTTAATGAAACTTTAATTATGTAATGATAAAATCAAATAATTAAGTATTCGAATTCTATTTTATGATTTATAATTATTTCATCTCGTTTTTTAAATGATAAATAAATTAACGATTTAGTATCTATAAAATATATTTCAAAATGTATAGATATATTGATTTAAAAGAAGTATTAAAAAATTTAAAATACTTAAAAATTGTATCAATAATGACAACGTAATAAACATATACGAATTAATTAAACGATGGTGATTGAGAATTTGTATGGAATAAAAAAATGTTAACATAATATTTGCTTTTTTATATTATACAAATATTAACTTGAGAGGTACGAATATTTACTTAAGAGGACATATACCATTACTCAATAATTTTATAATAAACATTTATCATTTATTATTAGATGTAATTTCTTAATTAATATATATTAACAAATATTTAACATATACTGAAAAATATATGAATGTATCTGGAACATTTTTGAGAATTAAAATATACTTAAAATTATATTAATATATCTGGAACATTATAAGAAAATTCTTCGCAAAAGGAGATGTCATGCGAGAGTCTCCGAAAGTCGCAATAAGACCTGGTGATCGTAGATGCATGTTTTTTAGCTTAAAACAAGCGTCTCCGAGTGCTGAATCTAATGGAAAAAATCGTGCAGAATGGTTCAATAGCAAAAAAGTTATGGCCAGTTGAATGCTCCAACAGTAGCGACGTTATTAAAAAAGCATAAAATGCGAGAAGCTCCAAGGGTCGAAACGGGACCCGGTGCTCGCAGATTAGTGTTTGAGTGATCAAAATAAGCGTTTCGGCGCCATCTGTTGGGCGAAGAATCGCGATGATTCGTTTGATAAGAAAAAAGTCATGGCTATTTGAAAGTGATGACATTAGAATTAACTCCGTCAACGAAACGCTGCAGAATTTCTCGCTGAATTTTGTATAAAAATTGGAATTCTGAAAATAATTTTACAAAGACAAATAAGTATTAAGCGTCAATGTCGTAAATGTAATTATAATATTGTTGACAATAGCGATGTTGATTATGTTTTATTTTTGGCAGTACCGCCTAATAGAAAAACATCTTTCAATTTTCACGAAATAATCGAGTATAATACCAAAAAGTGGATTACAGATGGAGCATCTTGCACCAACTGTAATATTGATCATTTCCAGGAAAAAATAGACGTTATAAAAATAAGAAGCATTTTAATTTCAGTATTGAAATTATTTGAATTGAAAAATAACACGATAAATAAAATTTGTAATTTAAATATCAAATCTGTACCGAGCTCGGCTGTTCAACTTAACAATGAAATATTTAAAGTTCTAAGTGCGACTTTTCATCATGAAATAGACATACAGAGATACCATTATACTAGTACGGTAACAAATGATAAAGCAGGATGGATTTCTGTCAACGATTCCGAAGTTCTGGGTAGTGATTGGCCGAGAAATTCTAAGAATGCATATATATTTATATTAGAAAAAGTTATTCCAAAAACAACTCCTAGAAATAAAAATAAAATCAAAACATAAAAAAATTTAAGTGTAGCAGAAACAAAAAATATCTTTCAAATAAAAAATATTCAACACATTACAAAAGTGAAAAAAAACGAACTATGGTGTATTTTGCTCTCTTTTCTACGTCTATAGTACACAAATAAATTATAAAAGAGATTTGAGATTTTTATAATTAAATTTTCATAATTAGAGTTCATTAAAAAATCAATAAATAAAATACCATAACTGACAAGAAATATTTCACTTCATATATACTTACTTATGTTTCAAAACATAAATTATTTTAGAAATAAAACCATCATTCTTAACAGTTTGAAAGTGAATGACAAAAATATCTCTGAAATAAAAGCATTTAAGACATTATAAACGTAAAAGAATGACGAGTTTTTCTTTTACCTTACGAGGTGTGTTTTATCCTCTCTCTCTTTTCCACAGAAACTATAGTACATGCAGAAGATGATAAAAAATGATGAAATACCATAACTACCAAATAATAATGCTTCACTAAAAAAATCAAAAATGAAAGTACCTTAAAAATGTAAAAAAATAACGAGCCATGGTATATGTTATCCTTCTTTCTTCCGTTAAAACTTTATCAACAACAGATTTAATGTAAAAAGGTGTGAGATCATTAAATAAGTCATCAATAAGATTTTATCTAAACTTCTGAAACGCAATAATAATATGTAATTTTTTTAATTTTGAAACTTTATCAATTACTGAATTATAAATAATAATGAACTTTCGAACTAAAAATCATAATTTCCTAAAGTGAATAAAAAAAATTCATTTATCTCTTCCTCCGCATAAATATAAATGTTTTATTTTTATTAATATCAAAAATAAAAAAAAATAATATAACTATCAAAAAATATTTCTCTTGAAATGTATATA
>JABFQD010001335.1:0-18766 GCA_022817045.1 Psix sp. ZL-2020 | reverse complement strand
TTTAAGGTTATTATGCAACAAAATAAAATTTAATATCTAAAACCGGTACAATATAGCTCGTGGATCGCCAGCAGTATTATACAAACTTTTTATTTCATTAATATTTCGATTATGATTCTATCAAATGTTTAAATTATTAGTATTCAAAATAAACAAGACGTATCAAATGAACGATACAAAATGTTTGGAATTATATTATTCCAACCATTTTGATCATATCATAATTTTATGTATAACTGAAGTAAAGAGCAGTAATATTATTCAACTTGTTATTAAAATATTAACCAGAACTTAATATTGTTATAGACGTTTTCCATGTGTGTCTTCTCGATGATTAAAACAATTTTTTTGCCCATATTGGTTTTATAATGATGAACTTAAAAAATTGATAAAAACCGCTATTCACACGGTTGAACAATATTGTCGCTGTTCGCCTTAACCGGCTGAGCTTCAACCAGGGGCGTTCTAGTTCATGGCACTACTGCTTTGAAAGTCGAAAGAGTCTTCGAAATTCTTTTTAAAGTATGATTAGAAGCATTTTTCTCAAAAACTTTTGCGGAAAATTCTAGAACCACGTTATGTCGCGCGTGCAATTTATAATGTCCGATATCCCATCCCTTTCAGATACTTTTTGAATTAGTTATTCATTTTCAATGTTTTGGTTGAACTTCAATCATTTGAGCTCAAGGCATATTTGACGCAAACGGCGTACGATCTGCCAATAAGATATTAAATTCAATTTTTACAACTTTCTGCCTGGTTCCTTCTAGTAATAATACTGTGCATTAACGTAGTCAGTCAACTGATATCTCATCAGTGATTTCTTTTATCTAAAGTAAATTTAAATCAATCTTGATCAATCATCATTAAATCAGTCAAGTAAATATTTTGATATGGAAGATTTCAATAAGTTAATTCTAATGAGTGAAGACTTATTTGTCAAATTCAATTAGTCTTTATCGAAGAGAAATAGCATCAACTACATTACTGATTGTGGCAAAAGCAGTTCAAACATAATTTACCTGTGTGTCAACCGATGGCCTCTTGGAAACGGGTTTTCTATTATTCATGAGAAGGTTAACTTTTTCGATTGCTCGCGTTAAGAGCCTTTAGGTCACCACGTTGCTTTTAAGCACTCTTTTCTCCGTACCGTGCTTGCTTTGTAGCATTACAAACTCACTCTTTTCCCATCTTAGTTACTACATAATCCAACAAGTCTGGCGTTAAACCAACGTGACACTATTTTTTCGTTAATTTTGAAATAAAAGTAATTAATTACAATGTACAGATTTTTTGTAAGGAAAAAATCTAGACTCCGTCTAGATTTTGTCATATTATGACAAACTTTATCACATGTGATATAATTTTGTCACATTAATGAAAGGTACCCTTCCTCTTACTTGTCGTATTCGTGTTTAGATTAATCTAAAAAGGTATATCTTCGGTAATTTATTGCAAAGTGAACAAATGCTAACATTTGCTTATTTTTTATATTAACATATGCCATTATCACGCTTGCCATAAATTATTTACTTAAAATTTAATTTGAGCTGTAATATTTGCGCACTAGGTCTTCTTCTCGTTCCAACTTAAGACTGGAAATATTTCTAATGTAACTATGAATATTTATTGTATCTAGAAGAAGCATCGTTATTTTGAAATTGAAACGTTCTTTCCAGCAAAATTTCCACACGGGCAACAATATATGTCACATTATATTTGTAATATATTAAATCCAATAGAATCTATACATTTCTCCCACCTCTTCGGCAGGTTATGAATGCCACGCCAAAAAAACAATTCTTCCTTTGAAGCGAACCAGTTGTCGAGCCATTTTAGTATATTTTTGTACGAATCGAAGTGTTGTCCAGCGAGTGCATGCCCCAATGATGCGAATAGATGGTAGTCGGAAGGAGCCAAGTCTGGAGAATATGCCGCATTTGCTAGTATTTCTCAATTAAGCGCCACGATCGTATCCATGACCCATTTTGCTGTGTGTGAGGGGGCATTATCATAAAGCAAAATGATCTTATGTTGCCTTTTTGCATATTCCGGTCGCGTTTCTCGTACTGCTCGATTCAAATCGAGCCTTTTTTGTTCGTAGCGATCAGTGTTAACGGTTTCACCAGGTTTTAGTAGCTCATAATAAATTATAACCTTTTGATCCCACCAAACGCACATTATTGTTTTCTTTTCAAAACGATTTGGTCTTGGAGTGGATATTAATGATTCGCCTGGATTCACTAATGATTAACGACACTTAGGATTCTGAAACTATATCCATTTTTCATCACTTGTCATTATTCGATGAAGAAATGATTTTCTTTTACATCTGACGAGTAGCATTTGACAATTGGATTTTCGATTTTCTTGCCGTCTTTCATTCTTTCGAAAGCACGCGCGAAAACAAACCGAACTGGTTGTTGTGTTAAAAAATGGAAATCATGAAAAAGTGTTAATGATTATTAAATATTAAAGATACTGGACGTGAGATAATTATTCGTTTGCCACATTTCAAAAAAAGCGATTACAATCATCCTGGTAATTTTATTATAAATAATGTATTGCTTTAATGGTTTTAGATATGATTAATTACAGATTATTCTGCTACATTCGGAACTTTAAAAAAAATTGCTGTAACACTATCTGTTGATACATGTCAAAAGAAAATTGAGTTAAATTCTCAAAGACAAAAAAAGGGAACTTTTTATAACAAAGTTAATACTCATTCAATATCACAGTATATTTGAAAATATTAAAAACTAATTATTTTTTTGTAGGATCTTAGAGAATTGCCTAAGACAAGCAAAGTCACACTAAATTATACAACAGGTGTAACAAACACACCAAATATGAACAACGAAATTCCAGACAATAATTTATCTAATATTCTAATTGCCGAAAACATTTTCGATAATTTGCCTGAAGCTTAGTCACTAGATATTTCTGCAAATAATATGAACTCAGAAATTTTGGTGGAAACTGAACCTGAATCTCATGATTTTGATTGTGAAAAGTACCTAATGATATTTAAAGAAGATGAAGACAAAACAGTGGAAGAATCAACTGACAAAAAGAATTTTGAAGAAAAAGGTGTTCAAATAAGCAGTAGCGATTTTATTTTTTCGTTTACGTTTTCTATAAAAACTGAAAAAGATTTGATTACGATGCGATCAAAAGTTTTGCAATTTTAGATAAATCGACAAAATTAATGGATGGAATATATCAAGCTCCTAAAAACAGGAGTATATATGTTCATATATACGTAAAACCGCAAAAAGTTTGTCATGAAAATATATTTTTCATGTATATATAAAATATATTTAATTAATATATTTTTGTTCGTGTGGGATAAAACGTATTTAGTTTTTAATCTTGTTTTCATCATTGTGAACTATCCTCGCTACGTTGAGATGATAACTTTAAAACTTTTAAATATTTTATAATCATTTTACTTCCACTAGTGGTATTTTCTGGTGGTTAGCGGTCATTCTAAAAGGAACGCTATTAATTCATTGTTTCACTAACGTTGAAAGTAATAGAGCAACTATTAGTTGTTGCATAGTGATGTATGATGTACTAATGCACCAATTTGTGCATTAGTACAAAAGTAGTAGTTGCAAGCTGCTTTTACAACTTTACTTTTATAACTGACTTACCTGTTAAAATATTTGAAACAGGCTTATGAGCTATTTTAGATCCAAGAAAAGCATTTGAATCACTAATTTTCCACTTTAAGAAATTGAATCGTTAGTTTGTTTAAATAATGTAATTTCGGAATTCTCAAATTTCGATTTTAGTCACTTGAAAGTATATGACTCAAAGTCATATATTTTTACAGATTATTGCACTTATTTTGTAAATTTCTTAAAGTCTTCCATTAACTGTGTTAATATCTGTTCTTAATCTTGATAATATTTCATGATAGCGTCCTAGAACTTAAATATTGAATAAATAAATTTGTTACAAAAATAGGTTATATCATGTATATAACAGTTGGTATACATTGCGCAATAATATATTTGATTATGTGCGCACAATGCCACCCAAACTTTTAAAAAAATTGGTCTGTAGTTCAATAATTGTTGATAAACAAGATGAGAATTATTGTGGATGAAAGAAATAATTTGTTCTTACCTGTAAATTCTTAACTGCAAATTATTTCATCACGGAAAAAATTTATCAATATTTTAGATTTGTATTTAAAAAATGAAATCTAAGTAAATATGTCTTTAAAGGTGTTGTTGCCATCAGTTTATCTTGAAATTTAATGAATTACTCATTACGTTGAATGAATTTGCATCATTATTTCACCATCTCCATTTTTTTGATATTTTCTGGTTACAGATTCTATAATATGTTTGATCAGCATATCAGCTTTTATTCCTATAATTATTGCAACAATACATTGTGGTCATGACATGGAAAAATTTTTATTTTACTTCAGAAAATTTAGTGTGCTCAAAACTATTTACTCATTTCCATTACATTGTATCTGCTGTGCAGCCGGCTTTTACATTTCTGCTCTTATAACTACGAACTATATTTTTACATTTTGCATAACATTTGCTAATTTTTATATTAATTCATATCATCTCCAGTACGTGCAACATTCGATATTATCAAAAACTAGCCAAATACTGATGTTTAAACGCATTTATATTGAATCATATTTTCAGAAAAAAATTTTTATGCATCGGATTGGATGATACATCCAATGGAAATCATAACTCTTCTGAAATAATTCTTAAATATTGTATAATTGAACACAGAATCCTTATAAAGTAAATATGATACAAATAATATACATCTAAAATGTTTTAAGAAAAATTATTATTTTTATAAATGACGTTCAGGATTTTTATATTATCATCATTTAAATTATAATGGTATCATTAATTATTACCATTACATTTCTGATTGGATAAATTATCTATACTATCAGAATTCTTGTATTTGATATACAGTAACAATATTCATAATTACATGATATCTTTTATAATAATTCAGCCATCTATATGTTTATTCTTTTTTATAATTTTTAAAACAAAATAATACATTTTTGGAAATTTATAAGATTCGTATTTAAAAGAAGCGTTAGTGATAGTATACCGGCTCGATGAAATTTATTTAACTTATTATACTTTCTAGTATAAAATTCTTATCAGTGTCCGATTTTTTGTTTCGGTAATCACTTCGTTTCTCTGGTTCGTTCTCTTTTATTCTTTTATATAATTGTTTGTTAATAGTAGAGATGAATAACTTAAGACTTAAGGTATGTTCCAATGCTATTGTAGGATGCGAAGCACCATCTTGGTGGGAGTAAAAAGGGAGAAGTTGTTCTTTTCGGTCGTGTCCACTAATTAGCGCCAATTAATGAGCAAATTGGGTCTAGTCATCGAAAAGTACATTTTTTGATCGATAAATATATATATATATATATATATACATTGCAACATGTTTTCTGCCGTTGACAAATAGGCGGCTTATCACGCCGTCCCCGATTCGCTTGGTTACGCACAAACACCACTTGGACGCGGGTGACGATCAGGCCTCGTAACCGAGGAAATCTCGTGAAGCGCGCCAAACAATGAAAACAAGCGTGCACCAAAACAATGATAGAATTATATTATGAATTTCAAGTTCGCCTATTTATGTTTTGGATCAACGAACTTTTCAGCAGTATGAAATTAAATATTTAAAATTTCCTTTAAGTAGCCTTACGTAAAGTAAAACGATATAATTTAAAACAATCAATCAAATAATTTGCAGGGCACCAAACTCATGTGAGTCGCCTTAACAGTAAAATATAGCAAATAAACTTGTATCATTTTCTCTCATTATCTTGATCTTTATCCGATGTCTTGAACAACGACATGCCGTTTGTTTTCGGAACTGCCCAAGAAAGAGTATTCAAGTCCTTGAAGCGGAGTTTAGGCGAGAATCCTGTGTTGGCGCTTTATCGACCAAGAGCAGAGACGGAACTCTATCCTAACGCGTCAAAATCCGGTTTTGAAGTAATCTTTCTTAAACGGGATGAGGACCCAGCGTTTTCATCCTATCTTCAATGTTAGTGAAAACACCAGCCCAGCGAGAGAAAACTATCCTAGCTATGAGTTGAAGGTGCTGGCGATAGTGAGAGCGTTTTAAGATCACCCGTTACTAATTGTAAGGCTTCCACGCAGACCGTAAGTCTTGCTAATCTAAAAATTCTTGGGGCTCATTGGGCCTTTCAGCTTGAAGAGTACGATCATTCCATTGAGTATCGCCCGGGTAAACAAATGCCCTATCTTGACGCACTCAGCCGGCAGCCGCTTCTGGAGTGCCTGTTGATTATAAAGCAACGCGATCGGCGGTTGGCGCTTCTTGAGAAGGCCTAAATGCAAGATGCCGACATTGTTAAATTATGGATCAAAGCCGACAAAGGTGACCAAGACGACTACCTGATACAAGGAGGCCTGTTGTATCAGAAGGACGAGGCTAGAGCTGTGCGACTGATGGTTCCCGGACCAATGAAGCTACAAGTCATTCGACACGCTCATGAAGTAGGACATTTCGCTACCGCTAAGATGATGGCACTGGTGCGCCAAGAGTATTCCGTACCCGATCTCTATATTAAGGCTCGTAAGGTATCACAGAACTGTGTGACGTATATTCTGGCCAAGCGGAAACACGGACGACAAGAAGGATCGTTACATCTGATTCCGAAGGGAGCATTCCTATTGACACGTTTCACATCGACCTCTGGAAATCATTCAGTAAGCGTTACAAACACATTTTTATGGTACTGGATATTTTCTTCAAGTTTATTTGGTTTTACGTTACAAGTTCGATCATCTCTGATCGAGGTACTGCCTTGACCTCGGAAGAGTTAAACGGCCTACTTTATGGATAATAGTGTTGAGCACAGCGTGATGCAGCTAGAATAGCTCGCGGTAATGGCCAGGTGGAGCGTGTGAACAGGATGCTTATCCTGTTTCTTACAAAAGTTAGCTTGGAAAACCCCGGGAATTGGTATCGCCACTTGGATTGGGCTCAGCAGTGTTTGTTGGATGATGTCATGCGCCTACTAAATCGCGAACTGATTGCAAAGTTCAGAAAGGATCGACACGCATTCCGTGAATACGACAAGATAATAAGCGCACCTATGATGCCTGACGTCGGTAAGTAACCTTGCCTCTCATAAGGGCCGTAAAGTTTTTCGACTCTTATAAGATGCTGTGCACGCGAGGATAAGATCGTTACGACATACGGAAGGTTGATGATATTGAGGAAAAATGGCCCACATCCAAGCGAGCCGATTTTATGAAATTCTGGATAGTGGACGAAGGCGAAGATGTTTTGAGACGTTCTTGTGAAAAACAAATCATCTGAGATCCAATTATGCGCAGGAATACTGAATTTTAAGATGCGAAGCGCTATCTCGGTAGGAGGGCGTTCTTTTCGGGCGTCCCCACTAATTAGCGCCAATTAATGAGCAGATTGGGTCTTGTCACTGAACGGTACACATTTTGATTGATATACCATTATATACCATATATACACATATATTTTTTTATCTTGGAACAACTAAATGTCTTGAAAACTTAGAATTATATCAAGAAATGTTTCATATAAAATTTTTTTTCTCAGAGAAAGACAAACATCCACCTCCACCCTACCCCCTGGGGATGAGGGGTGGAACCACTTGCGAATTTTAGGTTAGATATTATATAATATGTAGCATAGGAACCCCTATTTTTTATAGCGAATTTAGATTCTCCGGAATAAATACTATAATCAATATAAAATACTGGATTTTGTTTGAAACATTTCTGGTGAAATTGCACCAGGGGGTTAAAAAACATAATGGTGTGTTTAAGAATCGTATCAATATTGATACGAGTGAGTACTCCCCAACCTCTGATACAGAGAAGGGAGGGTAACTTTACAATTTCAAATTGTTATAACATCAAAGGGGAATGAAATAAGGTTAATAAGGGAAAACTCTTTCAAAAATTTCTTGCTAAAACGTTCCAAAATTAAACCACGATGTTTTTTTATTTCGTATCTTCACTGCTTGGTCTGTTTCCATTGCGAGCACTTCGGCTCTCAGTTTATGGTCTGATTTCATTAAATGCAAATCATTCTTCAGTTCCCAGTCTACAACAATTGAGTTAACATTTTTTGTCCGCTTCAATTTGACACGCACCATGCTTGACTTCTTAAATTAAGTGACCTCTTTTTTGGTGTACTTTCAATCGGTACGCATCGTTCTTTTTGAGTCTGGTTCTTTTATTTCTTGGTAATTTTTATTGCGTGTTGAAAAAAATATATAAAGTTGCAAGACAAATTTAAATAGTATTAACCTATGGAGAAACAGACAGGAATCTTGATAATGCTGTTACTCTTTATGCTCAACGTTTTCCAGACAGGGTAAAATCACGCACTTCATTTCACCGTATTATTCAACATTTCTTTACCGAAGGAAGTATTCAGCCAAAAAAAAGAAACCGTCGAAGAACAGTTGCTGAGGAACAGAATGAAATTGCGGTACTACTTGCAGTTGCCCATAATCCCACGTAAGTACTCGACAAATTTATTAGCCTTATCCTTTATTAGTATTATTTCATTCACCTTTGATGTTGTAGCAATTGGTTCGATTTGAAATTCAAAAATTACCTCCCCCCGCTCTTTATTGGCGGTTGAGGGGTGCTCACTCTTATCAATATTAATAAGATTTTAAAAAATACCATCATGTTTTTTCACCCGCTAGTGCAATTTTACCAGAATTGCGAAAAGCTGTATTTTCTACTATTACAGCTCCATCTACTGAAAAACCAAAAAAACATGTTTCAAACAAAATCTACGTATATTTTTGCAGAGAATCTGTATCCATTATGAAAAGTAAGGATTCATATTTGATATTCGTAAGTGGCTTCAACCCCTAAAAAAAAATACTACTAATGTCACTAGATCAACAATCATTGAAATTATTAACATTGATATCCGTCATTTATTTTGAGAAATACGTTATGAATTGAATGGTATTGAGATAAATCGTAATAAGACTGTTGGTGTTATAATATTTGTAAAAATGATTCCATCTCATGATGTTAGAATAGGTTATTCTTTAGTAGCGTATGGATGGACAGATGTTATGGAATCACTAAGAATTCCTGATAAAGAAGGTTACTTTAAGGAAGTTATAGCATTACCTTGTTTGTTTGGCTTTGATGAAAATTATATAAAAGTACTTGTTAATGTTGAATAAAAACTAATAATAATACAAACAAACATTGATAGAAGCTCAGTTTGGTAAGCTAATGACAATTTTGTGAAAGATTTTAAATTTAACATGTCGAAAATCGAGTGAATATCCAACCTTACTAGTTGCTTCTAAACACGTCTGGACTGCAAAAATTTCAACTCAAATAGAAAAATCTACATACAACGGATGAGTTAGAAAAATACGCCTTACTCTTTGTTCTGCACAAAACACAATAAACAAGCCAAGGGTGGATCACTCAATCATCTGAACAAGATAGAAGGGCTGAACTATTTTATATAAACACGACTGTCTACTCTATAATCTCGAACGATCGTATTGTTGAATATACATTCATTTGCAACTTTTTAAGACAAGTGTGACAAAATGGAATATATTGTTGACATTCAAGGATTCGACGAACCAACAAAAATTTCTGTAGTTCATTCATAAAGAAGTAGCCTTAATAAATTTACATGATAATGTAACTGTAAGCCAAATATTTACTTTATCCAAACTATAGTCTACTCTTCCATATACGTAACAGAAAACTGATACATGAATGACAAGAAATTTTCATGGTCTTGAATTGAATGATGGTATTATTTCATAAGAAGTTTATAAAAGTGTTATACAAATACTTTTAAATGAAACGAAAAATATCTTTATTAAGAGAAAAGATAAAACATCATTTTTATATGATTGTCTAGATCATATGTCACCTTTTATTATAGATTAATACGACACCGATAGTCGATCTATCAAGAATTTAAAGAGTGATAAAATACTTTCTTGTAACACACATCAACATTATAATGTTACAAAATATTATTGCGCTCTCACATCTCTGAAAGCTATGTATAAATGGTTATTCAAATAAAATACTTTTCTTCATAATAGAAATCAAATTATTTATCTCTCACAATCTTGATCCTCTAGATTTAAGACCGCAAAGAAAAAAACTTCTATGCTATAATTTACTTTCTTTTTTTATAATTTAAAACTTTAAAACTAGAACACTGACACGATTTTCAATACCAATGTCAAATTACCCAAATTTTCCAATTGTAACTTTTACCTCTAATCCACTACTCTCATCTTTTCACGTGATAATTGAGATCGCAAACATAAAAACTTGTATCATATAGTTTACATTTCTTTGGCTCAAATCATTCTAACCATAAATTAGAAAATCTACAGAATTTTCCAGTACTTAATAATGGCTGGTTCGAAACTGAACCATTAAACGTTTATACAATAAAAATAAAATTAATCTTTGTAATGGAAAACAAAATATTGAATTCCTAATTAATAGATATTTATTACTATTTTTTACAAGAGTTTAAAATGATAATGAATGTGTGTGATTACCAAGATTCATAAATTTTGAGTTCTAAAAATCATTTTAAATAAATTTCTGCAAATTCTCATGAGCTAAAGAAGCTTGAAACGATTCAAAACTTTCAAGACTTTTGTATGGAAGGGAGACTAATATAGATCTTAAATCTTGAAGTGACATGGAAGTCAATCCAGTCATAGATATTGATGCACGCACATTCTTCGAACCTTCGCTGATGTCATAATGGATACTGTTTTGTATTGAATCCATTTTTGTCATCATCATATAAAAACCTTTTTCGAAAATGTTCAGAACGTGCGAGGATTCTGATAAACATTTACAGAAATAATTTTCACATTAACAAAACATCTTTGCAATCCTAAAGAAAAGTGATTAACTTTAATTTTAATTTCTTTTTCTTTCGATAATAATCACTCGATAAATTTTTCTGTTCAATTTCAGGTTAAAAAATATTACCTAGCTGTAAATAAAAAATTAATAAAATTCTTGGCTCTATATACTGCATCGTCAAATTCACTCATAGCAGATCTTAGTGATTTATAATTCTTCGTAGGGCGATTTACTTTTCCTTATCAACATGAAAAGTTTTTGCAGTTGACGTAGATGGACTTTTTTGTCCATACGAATCCAAACCAAAGTTATCAAAGTTGAAGAAGTTAGATCGTTTTTGACACAGTGGTTTGCCATAATGTTAGTAGTTTCAAAGTTGTGATCATTTTTTCACCCATATTTTTGGGGGATAATAATGACTGGAAATTCACAATTAAAAGTGTGTTATTAACAAAAAATGGACTTAAATTAAAAAGTTTTATTATTGTCGACAGTCCGCGTCGAGACTGCTCACAATAGTTCGACGCGTCTCCGTTAGAGCACGTCATGGGCTCAGGACGCGTTGAAATCTCCTGGAAAAATGCCTTTTTTGTGGTGCGTCGGGGACCACAGCTAACCAAGATAGACTTAGCTTTTTTGTTGCCAAGCGCGATCGCGATAAAAAGGTCTATCTGACTGACGTTCAGGAGCAATGATGCCACTTTTTTTTAACATCAAACTCACACTCTCTTTTTTATTTCGATCGCACCAAAACTCTTGTAGCCGTCGCCTTTTTGGAACTGATCTTCTAGCCACGTTTGTTCATTCCAAAAAATTACTTTTCGCTACCTGCCATCAAAACAAAAAAAAACTTTCAGTCCCTAATAGCGGCGAAAAACGTTTTTTTTTTAAACGCCAAATACGGTGCATGTACATGTTAAACGGCTTTTAAATCAACTCAACGATTTAAACAAACCATTAATATAACACAACTCAAACACGAACGAAAAGAAGGGACAAAACTAAAAAGAACATATAATTCGCTTGGGTACAATTATATCCGAACATTTCGGTGAAAAATGACAAATATTTTTTATTTTTTATACATACTTTTTATCAAATTCTCTTTAGTATCTTTTTTATAAACACTTCTTAGACTCTTTCATTAATTAAATTTATGAATTGCCAATTCATTATAACATCTCATTATCAAAGGGGGTACTTTTACAAGTAATTTCACGTGCAACAATAACACGATAAAATAAATGGCTAAACATGCAGGGCAAATAACATAACAAATGGCATAAGAAATTGACGCAATTGACAAACAATTATTCTAAAAAGTTAAATAATCAACACAATCCTTTTGATGAATTAGATCGATGAAATTTTTTACCAAACTATCAAAAAAATATTTTAAATCAATTTTAATTTTCGAAGTAAAGCTTTCATGTGAATTAAAATAGTTTTTCATTTAAAAAACTTTTGATGTTTTCACGTTCTAATGTATGAATAGATTACTATTAAACCGCATAAAAAATTATTGCAATCATGTAAGAGAACATGAATATTTTGAAAATAATAAAATATAAAGAATTATATACATAATAAATATATAAATAAATATAATAAATAAATATAATACTTACAAATAAATATAAAAAATAAATATTATAGATAATACAATTTTATAAGAATGAAATTGCGTTATAAGGCTCACAGAAAATCGAAACGATGATGATCCCTCCACTTTAAGAAATATCGATAGATCTGCCATGCGACTATCGAAGAGGTGATCTTAAGCTTTAATTTCGAGAATAAAATAACAGTTTTTTATTACAAATTAAAGAAGACATGGACAGTTGAAAAATGGTAAAATTTCGATCTTGGCTAGGTGGCTTTTGCAGTTTATTTTGTTTCTTTCTTAAATATTATTTTTTTGAAGCACCACTGATCAATGATTAATATATTCTTTTTATTTTATTGCATGTTTGCATGTGAATTGTGTATGGAGAACAATGAAGTTGTTGATAAAATTTCATAAAATCACCGTTCTTTTGGTTTACAAAGAAACCCACGCCAACGGAATTGGTTACAGAAAAATTATCAAGGAAAGTGTTGTCAATGTTTTTAGGTTATTTAATGCAGTCAATTTCTATTTTTTATTTTCTAGAGTTACAATTATTTGAATTATGGTTTAAAATTCCTTTGCTCTTCTTTTATCATTGAGGACAGTTAGATTTACATCGCAATGATTTGTTAAAACTTTTGAAAAAATCAAATGAAGTAAAATTACTGTTCCTATTTGAAAGCCATTGTCATGATTGGTCAAATTCTTTTCGCTTCTCTGCATGGCATAATCCATATGAGAACTGTTTTCATTAGACAGCATGGGCGATTTCTTGCCGTCGTTAAAATCCGGCAAGGTTGGCAATACGTGTCGATTAACTTAATGATACAAACCTTAAGAAATAGAAAAAAATTAAGACATTATAGAAGACTGGTTGGAACAAAGCGGTATCGTAGAAACAACGAATTATGAAAGAACACGAAATGCTAGAATATTTAGAAAATATAGCATTAAATCACATAATGTATAATTGCACAGAAGCAGTTTTTATTGCAAAGATAAAGGAACATTAAATATGTGATGATAGATATGCACATTTATTTATAGTATCAAAATGTTGAATAAGAAAATAAATGTGTTTCGGCCAGCGAGATAAAATCTCGTTCCCTATGGTTCCAAAGTGTGTCTTGCATTTTGGTCACACTAACAGAGTGTCGAGATTTTATTCATTGCTTTAAAAAAGTGGTCCGCACATTTTCTAAGATTCGATGATTTACGTGATGAACGTGGTTTTTAGCTTCACGTGACCGAACCAGGCGGTCACGAAACAAAGGTTTCCTGAGACGAGTGTTTGAAATAAAGAGGTATGAAGCGATTCATTTAAATGTTCTAACTCGTCTCAGGAGCCTGCGCGCCATATATCATCTTTTGAGGCACGTTTCGCTCAGACACTGAGTCCTGACCTTTTCTCATATTCTTGGAATCTGAGAAAACTTTGTTATAACTTTAGCATTACAGAAAGACGAAATTGTCCCCTCTTTCCAATTTTTTAGATTTTAAGTTTTACGGAAAGGCAGCGGTCACTTCCCTATTGAACTTTCGTGTGTTATGTTCGACGCGACGAAATCGAGTCCAGACTGTTTAGGATTCTTATTCAGGTAAGGAATACAACGTAGCAGGACTGTCTTGAACTGAATGTGACTAAGGACTTAGCCAACACGTATTTAGCGAACTTTTACTGTCCTACGCAGTAGTCGTTCCAGGGTCAGGGTCTTCCAGGCTATGGATTCCACTGACTGAATCTTTCAGCTACCAAAATGAATACAAGATCACGCAATATAATATAATCTTCCCTCTTAAACGTGCTCATCTTCATATTCTCGCCCAGTTGGTTTAATATAGAGTTTCTGAGCTTATCTACTTCACCGCTGGTAAAACTAGGTTTTACTGCTTTTAAGTAAGCTAGTCGTACACTGGTTGTCAAAGGCATCAGTGGTTAGCTGTCTTAACCTCAGCATACAGTCTCACACTGCTATAACTTACAATGTAGTTATAGTGAAATGTATTGAAAAATTCAATAATGTAACAATTTTTATATTTAGAAAATAAAATGTATTTTTATTTAAAAATTTAAAGCATAATTTGTTATCAGATGAATAAGTTTGTTAAACTATGGAAACAATTTTTCTTAAACACAGTGGACTTCAATTAAAGTTTCATCAGCAATAGCATTTGATCAAACCTTCAATAATCATCATGAAAATACTCGACGAGAACAAATATTTAAGTTCGGTATGAAAAGCTTTCCCAAAGTTAATTTAATATAAACAAATGAAATACTTAAGAAAAGTAAAGTCTTCTCAAAACCGATTATATTTTTTTCCAACTAATTATATATTATTGATAGGGAAAGATAGAAAAAAAATCGTATTTTTATGTGTCCGAAAATACTGCATTTAACTTTTATCACGATTTATTAGAAGATGCTTGTTATAATAATTTGTCAAAATTAATTCTTTATAATGCAATGGATAGAATTTATATAACTTTATACAACTTGATGATTGATAAAGTAGCTTTGATTATAGTTTTATTGATGCTAAAAATCGTCTATTACTTTTGTCCAGATCACCATTCCATGAACTAGGATACTAAGTGTTCATATCAATCTACTTCGTAGTTTAATGGTTTTATTAATATTTTTTAAAACTATATCGTTTATTAGTTGCAACCGAAAGCTCACTTGCATAAAATGGAAACAATGTTTTAAGTTTAAGAAACTGAATTGTAGTAACCGTAATAAAAAATTTTTGTGATTGAATTTGCCATTTAAAGTAATAATGATTATCTATAAAAAACTGTCTTGCTTAAAGAAAAATATACAGTTTGATCCAAAGCAAATGCATTGAGAGTAAACCTATTTTATATCTTCTAGATTAAATAGAAGACTTTCAACAAATGATTAGATATGCATTTCCAATAAAAAGATTAGAGTGACTCTAAACGTATAAGAAAAAACAAAAATATACAACATTTGTTGAGAGTATTACATGTTTTTGATTCTAGATTTCATAAATAATTGCCTGCTCTAACTAGTCTGTGATTTCAAAAACGCATCCCGTATGATATTGTCTTATATCATCGGAAAAATCGTGATATTGTGAAATGAAATTCGTCTAATAAAGATATTTCGAATTTCTAAGGGTGAAAGTTTATTTTGTGATATATTCGTTAAAAATACTCTATAGAAAATCTCGTAAGGATTGGTGGATACTTTTACCAATTAATTCTCATTGTACATGTTTATACCTTAGTTTTTAGTTCATCAAAAACAATTTTTCATAATAATTGGAAATTTCGTTTAAAACTTTTGAATTTATTTCAAAATCAGTTGACATCATGTTGAATGTTTAACACGTTAAAAATAGACGTGTAAGAAAAAACGGTTTTAAATTAAATTTATATTTAATTGCAAGATTACAGTTCGAATTTAAAATTGATAGTAGAACTAATGAGAACAGAATAATGATTCAAGTCTAACATAGTCGGCTTTTTACAATTTAAATAAACAAATGATGAATATTTTGCAAATATGTGTTATGTACTGTATGTACAGGTCGTGGGAGGAATGCCCTCTCCCCCCTACCCCCGCGTCTCTTAATTAGTAAATATTTAGAATCTTTTGCATAATTTAAATTTTAATGAAATGTTCGAGTCATTTGAAGTTAAAAGTGAATCACATTCAACAGTGTTTTACCATATCGGTTTTACTATCACGATATCATTTTTTCTACTTTGTTAAAATGACCATCCATTTATACTCCCCTTTTATTGATTTATTTCAGGTGTTATAACTTGTTTGTTTAATAAGATGTTTCAAACTGAGCTTTTCATTATAGTAAAAAGTGTTTAAAAAAAGACAAATTAGAGGACTTTCTAGACAAAAATATTAATAAAATCATCCAAATTTTAGTGAAAATTAATATATAAAATATAATGTACAATTTAAAAAACTAACACTAATATAATTTTATTATGAATAAAATAAATAAGACGTTTTTTTAAACTGGACCAATTATTATTGTTTCATTTAGCATTAGAAGATCATATAGTAGATCATATTAAATATGATTCATGTATCTATACGTTGCAATAGTATATATTGTAAGCACTTGATGTAGGGCCAACATATAAGCATAAAAATAACGTATTCATATTACTAAAAAGAATAATTGTAGAAATATAGAGATGATATAGAAATACGTCGTAGTGCCAAAATTTATTACCATCATCATATCAATGTATTTATATACTGGTCTTACAAACATTAGCCTATTATTATGTTCAAACTCTAATGCAAGATTGATACGAAGTTATTCAATATTATCGTTACCTTTTTTCTGTAATTTTCTTGTCACTAAACGTCTACTGTTCTTCTTAATTTTATATATTTAAATAAAATTTCACTATAGAAGTTTATAATACAAAGGTTTAATATTTGTTATTTTAAGATTTATCCAACTTTTAAACAGACTATGCAGACCACTGTTGTTACTTGGTTCGATATCATTACTTAATACATCATTATTTGTGGTGATAGATGTTAGTAACTAGTTTGAAATATAATTTCTTTTAGATGAAAATTGAACTCAATAATTCATTGAATTATATTCAACGTATTGAAATGAACAGAATCCGTCAAAAATTAAAATAATCAATATTTGTCAAGCTGTTTTGATATGTTGTTGAACCGCTTAATTGTTAGAACGATATAAATACATAAATACAACATTTTGACTTGTTTCAACATGGGTGTATTCAAAGACTAGCAATAAATTAATAAATAATTGCAATCATTATCAAAATATATAATGGAAAACATTATTTCTACATAAGACTTTAACCAATAAACTACGACCCCTCATCAAAAAAGTGTAAGTAAAGACTGCGAGATAACAGTAGAAATATGGATTATATGAAACAGGTTGAATTTCATAAAATCTTTGCAAGATTTCTAGCAATGTCTTGTAAGGAAGTCTTTAACATGTTCATTCTGATAGATATACACACAGTTAAGACTTCTAGTATTTGGTGAACTAATAAATCCTTACACACTCACTGAAATTAAAAACTATTGATGCGAAAAAATTATTAAGTGAAAATATTGGTATGGTTAGTTATTACACATCTGCTGCGATGTTAATCTTTTTATTATGATAAATATAATTTTTACTTAAAAATTATTATTATGACAATATAACATTATTCATTGAATCTATTTCCATGTTGAAAAAATGTTATAGAGCAAATACACTACAGGGGTAAAATGAGATATAACTAATTTATATAATGTATCCTTATTAATTTTATATAAATATATCACAACATATAATGTACAAAATGTGCGACATGTTATGTTACGAATCATGTAACATCAATATACTACGTTTTAATCATACATTACTTGAAATATTTTTTATTTAACTAATGATTTGGATTTTGTCGTAATAATTAATCACATCAACCATTACTTTTTGTTGTGTTTTAGAAGTTGCTTACCAGATTAAAATGTATTAACAAATGTTTCTAGTTTTTGATTGTAACAGCAGATAAATAAATTTAAATATTGAAGTTTAGGAACACTTGACTAATTTTGTAAAAAGTTGTGCTAATCCTCGTAAACGTTATTTGCGAGAGAAAGTTTACTGTTTATCGTTCCGTAACGATTCTATAAGTGTATTGCAAAGCATGACTTCTTAACCACATAATTGTGACATTTTACCGAATCTCCGTAAATTTGAAATATTTCAATTAAGGCTTTATAAATCTGTATTTCTTACATAATTGGTCTTTTAATTAAATTTAATTGATTAAACGAACTTTTTTGAAGTGAAGTTCAATTGAAATTATATGTTAAAGTCTCATTTATTTGACCATTTTCGGGGCATTTTGTTCGTATAGTAATTTTTCCTTGTAGTATATGGTCCGGAGAACTTTTTTATTTAGTATAATATGTATAATATGTATATATGTAGGGATTGACAACATTCTTTTCGTGATATTACAGTTGACACTATCTATTTAACTCATATACTAAATTGAAAAATTTCAACGTCGTGTAATTTTCAATTCGTTGAATATATTTCTGTCTTATATTTTATAAGAAAGATATTCAAAAAAAATTATTTATGATTTGTATGATTATTTAGATCAAATTGAATTATCGCGCGCCAGCTGAGCTGTGGCCAACGCTTCGATTATTTTTTTTTGCCTTGATTCT
>JABFQD010001334.1:0-18769 GCA_022817045.1 Psix sp. ZL-2020 | reverse complement strand
TGAGGATATCAAAATCTCATATGAGCGAGAGAGATATACTAAGAAAGATTGTGTGTATGCGAGTATGTGTGTGCAAGAAAAACAGAATACAAACTATACTTTGACTTCTTCTTACCCGATGAGGTCAGTGGCCAGACTGTGGTACCGCGTACCATTGACAAAATTATTTTTCGTTGTAATACTAAAAATAATAAATACGTAGAATTTAAATTTATGTAATATAGTATATATTATAGTATATATTAAATAATGTAAAAATGTTTATTAATCATTACTTTTTATTGATAATATAATTATTCATCATAATTTCATGAAATGTTTTTAAAATGTTATATGTTATTGTGTTATGTGTTATGTTTTTTATAATCTCTTCGGTTAAAAGTTAAATAAAATTTCTTTAACGTTCTCTGGAAGGAAACGATCAAATTAACCGATGCATTTTAGTCTTAAATAAAAAAAAATACAATTTTGAATCATGATATCGTATGTTATTATGGCTTTTATTTCTATTATATTGCAAATTTTTGTTCTATAAATCAAGTTTAAACAAATGTAAAATCTACACTTCTGACCTTGTCATTGATATATGTATTTTTTCAGGTATTAATTCTTGCAAATTTGTCTATTGTAAATAATACTTAACAATAAATAGCTTTATTTGTAAAAAAAAGATGAATTTAACATCTAAACAACAATGGAAACAACTTTCGAATTAACCCTTAGTTACTCGTGTAACGTCTATCAGGCGTCAGCGACAAAAAATTTATGTGCAACTTATTTGTGATGAAAAGAGGTACTGAAAATTCAGCGAGTAACTAAACATTAATTGAGATTAATTCGAAAGTAGGTCATGTACTTGGCCATTTTGACCACGCGACAAAGATATTCGACAGAATTTTTTGTTGATAAACAAAGAAAAACTATGCTTGCCCATTTCCGCATTTAAAAACTCTAGGATGAATGACTACTATAATACTTAATAGCTATTGATCATTAATCACTGAGGATTATTGTGATACGATCCTAATTTAAATAATCCAGATCTTGTCTACCCCTTATAAAAATGAATTCAGTTTTTCAAAAGAAAAGGAATATTCTAGCATGTATAACTTTAATAAACTTTGAATTTTATAATTTGAATATGTTTTTAAAAAATATCGATCAAAAATACTAATATTTATGATTGAAATCTTATAATTCAAAATTAATAAAATGAATTATAAATTCATCAAAAACTTGTACTTTAATTTATTAGTTAAAAAACTTACTTTCCGCAAATTATAAAATTGTGATCATAACTTTTAGTCAGCCTGAGTGCAACAATGCATCCTTATATAAATAAACAATTTACTTAGCCTGTTAGAGTTTAAATGCATTGTTATCTGATTGTGCACTAAACTAATATATATTTAAGTTACGGTTATAAGTAAAGACAGTTTATAATAAATAACTTAACTAATACTATAAATTATTATTAACTAAATTATACGTAATACTAACGAAATTTAGCTTAAATAAAATATACTTTTATCGGAACTTTACAATAAGAGCAGCGAAACTTATCATCACTTAATATCTTTGACTTCAAGTTTTAATATCCCCAAAATAAATAGAGTGATTAAGCTGTTTTACTAATATTCAAAAGTTTAATAAACTATGATTTATAAAATAAAGTTTTATCGATAAAAGCATTGGAATATAAATAGATAATTCAAACTATTGAGAATGGCCTAGTTTTTAGCACAAGCTTTTTAATTTAAAATAATTTGACCATGGCATTTACATAGCTTTTACCAATTGTTGGCAGTCATTTGTTGAATTTGTATAGATGGTATTTTAACTAAATTCATTTTGAATTTTAATTTCATTTTATTTCAACAATGTATTTAAATCAATATTCTACACATAGTTAAATATGAATATTTGTATGGTTGTATAGCCATCAAGTGTCATCAATTATATGCTTTGGGTCTAAAATCAATAAACCATAATTAAAATAGGAATGTTAAAACTCAAATCGATGTATAGTCCACGATGCGTGGAAAAAGCATCAGTCGTGCGACAAAACTTGAACGTCCTTGTACGCGCGTTTGGAATTAAATGTAAATTCAAACGGTTTTGCAAACTATAAAACGCGCGCGCGCAAAAAAACCAAACAATTTTAACCAGTGAAACTTAACATTAACTCCGAGTAAATTTGATTTCGTTGTAAAATTAAAAAAAAGCTTTTCTTATAATTGAAATTAATTGTGACTAGTGTCGTATATTATTCGAGAAAATTCGATACGATACGCGGCCCGATTCCGAATATAGTTTACCATCAATCACAAAAATGGCGTCCGCTACTACGGATGCAATGACGGATTTGCAGAAAGATGTTTTTACAAAAATAACAAACAATGATCTGGAGGGATTGAAAACATTGTTTGCGTCTAATAAAATGAAAGTGGATTTCACCGATGAAAATGGGATGAGTCCGTTGCAACACGCTTGCTACAAAGGCAACAAAGAGATCGTTCAATTGCTTCTCGACCAAGTAGGTTATGTTTTCTAGAATAGTGTTTTATTTGAATATGTGTAAATGATCCAAACAATCATAATTTCTTTTTAAATTGTAAATCAAAATTAAAATTTAACATTATTTTTAACTTACTTCAAATAAGCTATTTATACAGTCTTCAATACTTATTTATTATACAAAGTTTTGTTTATTTGTAGAAATTACAAACTGAATGTTAAAAATAATTTGTATTATAATTTATCGGTTCTGGTAAAATGAATATAGCACATTAAACAAATTTTATGTTATTTTATGTTAAATTATTTATATGTATTCTGAAAATAATTTACAAATTTTGTTGAAGTGAATGAAAAATCATCTTTATATTTTATATTTAAAAATTAAATTGAGTAAAAATTGATTTTTAAAATCTTTATTATTTTTTGCATTTTTAGGGAGCAGATGTGAACATTTGTCGTCATGAGCACAAATACACAGCTCTACATTTTGCGGCTCTCAGTGGTAACGCAGAATTGTGTTCTTTGCTGATGTCCCACGGCGCCAGGATAACCGCAACCAACAGCGTGGGCCGTACTCCTGCTCAAATGGCAGCATTTGTTGGCAATCACAATTGCGTGGCAACGATCAATAATTTCATACCGAAAGCTGATATCGATTATTACATCAAACCTCAAGGCACACAAACTGAGCCTATGTTACCACCTTATCTCGCAGATTCATTTCACAAGTTTATTATGCAAGTCAACGTGAATCCTGTTAGAGTGATAATGAATTTGATCAAGTATCCAGGATTACTTGAAAATATTCAAAAAGTAATCATATCATGCAATTTGATAACAATATTTTTTTAAAATACTTTTGCCACTGTTGATGAAAAATTTGAAGTTATAAGAATTGCTTTTGTATTTTATTTTATCAATTTAATTGCATATTAAAATGTTTTACTATGGAATTTAACAAAAATATATAATTTTACATAGAGTAAAATTTAATTAAATTAAATATTTTTTAAGCAATAACAATTTATTTAACTTAATAATGATCATTTCAAAAAATTGATCTTTTTTGATATTTTTTGGTAAACAATTTCTTTTTTAGGTTCAAAAGGTGTTAGAATCGTTGCGCCAGAAGGAAATGTCACGCGGTGGTGACACAAATGAAGTAATGGCATTCAAGTACCACTATTTGAGTTTCGTCGTCCAAGAAGTAATTAAATGTCAACGGCGTAAAGAAGCACAAAAAGCCAAACTTGCCGATTCCAAGAAGGAAGAGACTAATCAAAAAGAGTCTGATGATAAACAAGTCAAAAATGAAGATAAAAAAGAGGAAAATGACAAGGACAAAAAAGAAATTAGCAAAGAAAATATAGACGAAAATGACAAAGATAAGAAAGAGAAAAAAGAAGATACCGTTGACGACCGGAAGTGTGAAGCTGCAGAATTTCTGATCCGTACATTCCTCAAAGGTAACAAGAATGTCGTCTTAGGTAAAAGTACCAAGATGACCTACGAGGACGCATTTCTTCGTGAAGCTGTTCGAGAATTTCCGTTCAGAGAAAGCGTCATTTTTCGACAAATGGTCGCAACTCTGGCGAGCAGCGATCCTCCATCTGCGCTGTCGGTCGTTTCAGCTGCGATCAATGGACAGAAGGGATTCAATGATAACGTCCAAATATGCGTAACCTGCGGAGAAGAGAAAGCTGCGAAGAAATGCAGTAAGTGCAAGGAAGTGCAATACTGCGACCGCGAATGCCAGCGGCTACACTGGGTTGTGCATAAGAAAGAATGCGTCGAAAGAAATCGGACTAAACTGAGCCAAAGTCCAGCTAACAATGCCAAAATGACTGACGCTGACAAAGAACAGCTCAGCAAATGTTTAACACAATCAGACTAAAGAGCGCAAGAGTCAATTGAAACATATCACCCTCGTTCTTCATTTCATTTTTGAGTCTTTCTGTCTTTTCATTGAATATCATTTTTGTGTATATAAAGAGAAATATAGCGAGACAGATTTTAATTATTCCAAAGCAAACGATTTTAATAACTTAAGTTTCAATAAATTGACAATGTATTTTATTTTCTTTTTAACTGATAATTTGTTATGGATTTTCGACAAGTAAAAATGGAAGAGTATGAATATAATTGAGGGTTAATTGTTGTAAGGAAAATTGTATAATTTATAAAGAATTGTCACCTATACCTTCGTCAATTGAAAAGTATAGATATAAAGGTGTTTTCATTCCAAAGATAAAGGTGGTTTTGTTTCTGTGTATCAGCGTAATATATTTCTCGGTCATCGCAATGTGCCATTTTTTTGATAATGCGTTATTGTCTTCCTTGTAGATCGTTCTATTTTTTATTGTAATGATTTATAATTTTATTCGTTCTATGGTTTTGATATCTTTTACAAAATATTTAATTGTATTATTAACAGAGATAACGTTAAGTATAATTAAAGACTATTTACACAGAGAGAAACTGCCAATTCACTAAACAAGCTTGTTTTTGTATAGTACACTATATAGTACTTAGAACTTAACTAAGTGTGCTAAGATTTATGTTTTACAAATATATGTGCGTGTACTGATATTACACTTTTTATTTGAATCTTACATCAAGAACTAAGACGAAACCATTAACAAAAGAAAGTAATTGAATTTGTATATTTGATTTGACCTCACAAATCAACAAATCTTTAAGCTAAACTAAGTACTTTGATTCACTGAAACCACAAAGGCTCTTGGCAAATACAATCATAACTTTAAAATTGAAATTAAATATTGGATTCATAACATATCTAAAAATGAAAATGTACGTGTTTTAAGCATTTTATATTTTATGAGCAATTTGTTTAAAATACTGAAATGTTGGGATTTAAATAAATGGTTGCAGAACGGCAATATTTATATTTGCAATCTTTTATTTGACAATTTATTTATTAATATCAATAAATTGCTTAACAATTATTACAATGTAAAAACATGAACTGAAAAATGTAATGTAACTGTAATGGTTTTACTTTTTTTTTGTACATTCAATAATTATTATTTATATTTGTAAGTATTTTAAATACATTGTTTAGACTGTTTTAAACATGTAAAATGAAATTGTTATTTTTATATGAATTCAATATTCAGTATTTTTTGTTAAGATTGTTCTATATTTATGCCTTAAGCTGGTTAAAGTAACGAAACTTTTGTGCAATTACATAATGACTTGATATTAATATTGATTTAAATTTAACTTTATTTATATTGATACAGTATTTCAATTACAAAGCAATTTATATCATGAGAAAAATTAACTTTATCAACTAATTTTAATGTTATCTTCGAATGGTTCCATAAAGATGATAAATTTTACAATACTTGCTTAATTTTACCTTATTTTTTTGTACATTATTAAATGATGTACAAAAACAAAGCAAGTTTAAAATGATTAAATTACGGTATGTTGATTTTTTCTTCGCAAATTAAAAGTAAGTAAAATTATAGCAAGACTTCTATTAGATAATTATAAAATTTGTTTCAGTAATAAATTTTAAATGTCATGTGTACATATAATAAACAATAAATGTACATTTATTTTAAAAATGAATACATTTGTTTCATCAGAAAAGTTTTTTTATTAATCCACCTTGCATTAAATCATATCGATTTTCAAAAAATGAAAAAGAAATAATGTTGGTACTATAAAATAATATTTCTATTTACATATCCATTATTTAAAATTTGTACAAATTTACATCACTTAGTTCTTTTTTTCGTATTCAACACATCGAGATGGATCCGTGGGATAATAGTCTTGACACTTTGTCATCAGTCTTTTTAATGCTTGGATATATTTTCGTTGGGTTTCATCATTCATAACATGTGCAACGTTTTTAGAGAAAATTTTTTCTCTTCCAGTACGAGCGTGAATACCAACCATAGTGACTCCAATAGGCCAAGGTGAGTTGCCTATTGCCATTTGTAAATATGCATCACTTGCCTGAAATGAATACAAAAGGAATCCAAGTTAATAAACGATTTTAGTAAAACTGTTTGAAACTGGAAGCTAAAAATATAGCTTAGAGTTAAAATTAATTTTATTAATTTTCATTACTGAGTTGTAAATTACTGTTGTAACTTGTGATTGGCTTTAATCAATAAAAATTATTAGTTCAACTTGTAACTAACTCAGTCAGTTTAAAGTTATTACTGTAATCTGTAATTAGGCATCTGCAAGTTACAAATTACACGAGTAACTCGTATCTTTAATGTAACTTTTACTTCAGAGTAACTTCGGTTACCCATTCTTGATTAGAATTTCATAACAAAAAATACATACTAAAATATAATTTCTTTCTAACAAATGCTTGACGATTTCTGTCAAACTGTCAGTAATATCTTCAGGTAAAGATTTGTTTTTGAGTTTCCTCAGTAAAGGTTTCAAGTATTCTCTAGTTTGCGCATAAGTGGCACTGGCCATTTTCCCTCGAGTGCTCATTTTTTCTGCAGTACTGCGTCCGTTCAGTTCATTACCCCATAGTTTTACTAAAAATTGAATAAGTAACTCTATGACACTCATGTCGTAGTCACGATCGCCTCTGTTCAGTTTCTCAGACATTTTCTGAATATCCTCATATGTAACACCTTCGTCTGGTACATTAACATCTCCTTTTACATTTTTGTCCTCCGATTTCGACGAAGCCAATATTTCGTTTAAATAAGCTTCGTCAACTTGATCCATAGCTTTTTGGAAATCGTTTCTTAAACCCTGAAAATTGGACTTAAAATTAGTATATGTAGAGAAAAAAAAAGAAGAAAGATCATATAAACAATTTATTCTTTTTTCATTTTTAGAAATAAAATTTATTTCTTTATTAAATATTCAATTTTAAGAGTTTTTTTTTCTTTTTTTTATATTTTTTATTTCAATTTGAAAACCTACTTTATTTATTTCCGGTTCCAAAATTTCAAGTTTTCTCAAACGCTTAAACGAATCGTGTTCTGATTCTGCGAATAATAAAATAGGTTCACCGCGATCTCGCAATCTTCGGATGACCTCTGGTCTTGGTAAGACAACATGTTCCGATCCTTCGTTCACAACATTCTCATCTGACTTGTTATTTTGCACTTCCTTAATTGGATTAGATCGATTTGTTTCTTTATTAGAATTTTCGGTCGAAGGCGATAACAAATCGCCTCTTCTAAAAAACTTCCTTTTTCCAGTCTAAAAATAAACAAAAGTTTTTTATATTTATTTTCAATTTAACCTCACTTTTTAATTATGTACTACAACTATTATCTCACCACCAAATTCTTTTCCTCGAGCATTTTTCTCTTTTTCATGATTTCCTCTTTGAGAATATCCATTTCAAAATTAGTAGTTTTGAAAAATTAACTCAAAAAACAGTTCGTTCTAAATGTGTTGACAACCAAAAATGCAATGTTGTTAATACGATTTATACAGAAAATCAAATGAGTTTTGATTTTAAGGAAATTTCTTGTCTAAAATCAATCTGTTAGTTGATCAAAAATCACTTGACAGTTTGACACTTCTTGACACATAAATACAGTTGTTTGATTTACAAGTAAACATTATAAGCACCATAAAACAACAGCGTCGGTGGCGCCCTCATTATAGTTCAGAAAAAATATGGATAGCGAATAGAAAATGACGCATGTAAATTTTCCATTTGTACATTTTACTAATTAATTAAATAAAATTAATAGTTAGAAGATTAATTTACTTCAACAATGAATTATTCTGGAAAGTTCTATTCTTTTTACATTTCCTGAGTAAATAAAATAATATAAAAATACGATTTAAAAACACACTCACTATTTAAAGCATCTGTAAAAAATTCAAATTCTTAGATTTTACAAATTAAACGTTACTTTTTCCAAAAACAGAAAAGAACGAAAAATAGTTTTTAGCGATAAGATTATAACTGAAGTATCGGCGTAGACGCAGTGCGCAGAGGTTTGATTTTTCATTCGCGAAAATGTATTGTTGTAAAGCGCAGGCTCATCGAGTATAAAATATCATCTGCCGCGCGCACTGCCAGCATTCAACCTTCATCGGTTGAAATCACTCGGTCTCAGGTGTTCTGGTGCGGACATACCCATTCGAGTTTGAAACATGTCAGAACTAGATTTGTATTTCGAGGAGGTGCTGAAGCTCGTGCGAGAGGCCGGCGCGGTACGTAATCGATTGTTTGGCTTCGTTCAAGGTCGCTTAAGCATCGATTTTTTCCTTTTCCTTATTTCAAATGAATATAATATTTTATTGCAACACATTATTTATATGGATATATATATTTAAATGATGATCAACAGATTAGACTTTGGACAACTAATATCTTATGTAAATTAAATTCATTTTTTGTTTCTTTTTTCCATTCGGCTGGAAAATCTGTTTTTTATTTTACGCACAACTGGCATCATTAGTTAGCAAAGCACGATACAAAATGCTTATCGATTTGGATTGATTAGAATTATTTTTACAGCTCATCCGACTGAATATCAACAGACATAAAAATGTGGTTGTGAAATCGTGCGAGGTGGATCTTGTTACTGAAACCGATCGCATGGTCGAGCAGCTCTTCATCGAAGGGATTAGTAAGAAATTTCCTGGTCACAAGTATGTAATGTTTATGCATCTATTAAAATATTTAATTAATTAATAAATTAAAAATACTCCGTATTAATTTTGTATAAAATTATTCATTTGGATTTACACTGTAAACTTGTAACATTTTTTAAATTGCAATTTATATTGTAAATATTTAATAATATGTTCTTTGATTTAAGGTGTAAATTTACAGAACAATAAACTTTATTTCTGCGCAAGATCGTGTTTACGTTTCATATTTGCAACTTTTGAATAGATTTATTGGAGAAGAAACCACAGCAGAAACGAATGAGAAAGTTGAACTGACGGATGCTCCAACATGGATAATCGACCCGGTCGATGGCACTATGAACTTTGTCCATGGATTACCACATAGCTGTATTTCTATAGCACTCGTGATAAACAAAGTCGCCGAAATCGGGGTGGTTTATAATCCAATGTTAGAGCAGCTTTTCACGGCGAGAAGAAATCGAGGAGCATTTTTGAATGGCCAGCCAATCCACGTTTCTGCAGAAACAGGTACAAATCTAATTAGAGGAGTACTCGAATTATGTTGGCTGGTTTATTTACTTTCTATTTTATTTATATGATCATTAAAGTGAATTGTTTAAATGATACACACTTTTCGTTATCTCGGAAAGAATCTAATACTTGTAAAGTAATAGTTGTTCACTAGATGTAAAAAGTTGTAAATAACTTTCGATTGTTATCTTATTGTCTATACATGAGTTAACATTTTATCGTATTTTGAAAAAGTAAAAATTGTAGTTGTAAGATATGAAAAAGATAGACATAAGGTTATATTTATTTCATATTTAATATTAATGTATTATTTTAAAGGAGTTTTAAATCAAATTATAATTTGCAGAATTGAAGAAGGCGCTGGTTATGTCAGAAATGGGCACAAGTAAAGATCCAGAAAAAATGAAAGTTGTGATGGAAAATATTCAAACTTTGACTCCCATAGTTCATGGGTTAGTATTTTTAAATTTTTAGAACTTTTTGAAAGTTTGAATGAGGTTTGCAATGGGTCAGTTTTAGAACAATACAGTTTTAGAACAACTTTATCAAGTCGTATTCTGTATATAAATATAATTTTTCTCATTGAATTGATATTAAAATTAATTATTACGAAAACAATCAATTCAAAGTTCATTATTGTGATTGAATATGGTTATTAATGATAATATGTCGTTCTTCAGCATGAGAACACTGGGATCAGCTGCCTTGAACATGTGCATGGTAGCTCTTGGTGGTGCAGATCTGAACTTCGAATTTGGAATCCATGCCTGGGACGTTGCTGCTGGAGATATAATTGTCAGAGAGGCTGGAGGTGTTTGTATTGATCCAGCAGGTAAAAATCTCGTTTTAGAATAAAATTATTCATTAAAGCAAAAAATGATAAAAATAGTTTTCAAATTTTCAAAATCAAGAACTGAATAATAAATGTTTTGACTTAATTTTTAGGTGGAGAATTTGACGTATTGAGCAGACGTGTTCTCTGTGCTTCCTCAATGCAACTTGCTAAAGAAGCTGCCAAAACACTTGTTCAGTATTATCCGGAGCGCGATTAAATAAACTATAAAATGATTCGCAAATTCATCAATCAATGAATTTTGCACATTAAACAAAATCAAGATAAAGAATAAAATTTAATTGTACGTTTGAAATGATCGAATTCAACTATGTAACTCTGAGGGAAAAGAAGAGAAAACGTTTGGAAAAATGATTTTAAAAATGTGAAATTATAAAAAGGCAAGATTTTAAATGCAAAATCTTTCTAAAATAAATCTTAAAGTACTTAAAATGTTAATGAATAAATGCAAACTTAGAGAGTAACTTTTTATAACGTGAAGATCGTTGACTTATTCATTTCAAGCGTATCTTGTCACGTCTAAGATCGCACTATTGACCAATCATATTCTACGTTAAAATAGTAATATATGAAGAATGTGAATTGTTATCATAACAGCAAAAGAACGACGATTTGATGTTAGAAATGAAGAAGAAAATATACCTTTATTTTCTGCAAAATTGCTTTTATTAATTCGACGAAGAATCGCTGGCGTCCACATTGATGAACATCATTATATCGTTTAGTAACAAAAAAGTACGGAGAAGAAATAGTAAGTATTATATAATGAAACCCCCTCAAATAAACTCTATAAGTAACTGAACGAATGCACTCGAAAAAGTGTTCCATTTTATTACTCTTCGCTGCAGTAAATTCTTCGCCGCAAAACCTGAAAGCTTTGACAAAGAAGTATAAAACAATGTGCGTACATTAAGGCGCAAACGGTAATCACAAAGTGTCGAACAAACAAACAAACAAACAAACAGAAAAAGAAGACCAAATAAAATTGCCTACATGTGAACCACATATACAATTTTTTTGGTAGCGGTCAAAAAATGAGGGTGGATGAGAGAGGAAACGATGGCAGAATGGAATAACTATGAACGATTGTCGGTTGTGAAACGGCGTGATCTTACCTGTCTTTCGCCCCATACTTACGAAAGCTTTTGCAAAACCGAGCGCCGTTGGTTTTAATCGACGACGCGAAAGCTCTTAAAGTTGCGTAATCGTCCATTTAACCGAAGTCGATTTAGCGCAGCAGAAATCCTCTGGGAGGACTACAAGTGAAACATCACCAAATGGCGAATTAGATTTGAGTTGCAGTGTGCAGTCAGGTTTGTTAGCTTTTGTCATATTTTATCGTTACTTTGTCTTAAAAGCAAACTTGTCTTTGCATAAATAATGATCCTCGAATCCCGAATCCCATACAACATTCTTAGAATGAGGATGCTTTGCAAAAATAAATTAAGTTAAAAACTTAAATCAGAGATAGATACAAAATGAATCAAGTACTGAAAAGGCTACAGAACTTGTCCTCGTGTGTCGCGCTGATCAAGTACGCTTAATTACAGGATAACATACAAATCATCCCAAAAGAAACGCAGTAGTCCCCAAGAGTACCTTGCAACGGGAACAGCGCGCATGCCCAACATAAGGTACATCCAAATCGGCACTTTAATGGCGCACTGAAGTGTTATCTGAAACAGAGGCAGCTCCATAAAATCCGATAGACACCACGCGACGAGGACTGCGAGTCAAGTGACATCCTGACACATAGTGTGAAATGTGACGTTAGATTTAATATGCGATTACCAACATAAGTTTCAATTCAATGCTTTATTCAATTTCGTCTTTTTAGTGTATACACAAACTAAGTCATTTTGTTACATTTGCCAACGAAGCACTAATCAATTAACAAACTTTGCTCAGCATAGCTGCTTTTGAAATCGGATTCTCAAAGCCAAATTTGTGTCACAGATTGATCGCGTCAGTAAAAGCTTATATACAATCATTAAGGCGTAATGTCTATGTACAAAAAGTTTGCATTTGATTGAATGTATTTAATAGCCAGGATATCACTTACAAATGTACAAAACAGATATATGTATATGAATGAAATAAGAGAAACAACTTAAAGAAACAAAGGTACTTATTACTGCTCAAAATCTGATACCACGTGGGATTACTATTACAACTATCAATAATCTTGATTTATTTGCTGCTCCTAAATTGTTTTATACAATATCCATAAAATCCCTCGGACGTTCAACTTGACACGCCCCACTTAATACTTTAAGTGTATAACGATACTTCCATTGTACAATTTTGTTGCTCGAGTGGTCTTACACATTAAAGTTCGAGCAAAACCAACGAGCCGCACTGGCTTATTATCAGAATTTAGGTAGCAATACCAGCTGTTACTTTTCTTTAAGTTACATACACCTGTATATATAGTTTATGTTTATATATACAGGTGTGCTTTGCTCGAACTCTCTGCGGCTCATAATGTGTTTTTGTCCACCAGATACAAATTCATTAGTTACATAAGGTCGCGCGATCTCGCGAGACGACGGACAGGAAGTAAGGGCCACGCGCGTCAGGGTTACCTAGATCTTCTCTTGTATAAAAGGGTGCGCGAGCGCGTGATTCACTGTGATCCGCTTGGCCGCGTCGAGCATCAGCGTGCGCTCCAGCAGATCTTTCAGCTGCCCTACTTTGCGACTCTGCTCCGGCGGTAACGAATTCCCGCCGAGTTCTGCGCCTAAGTCGCGTGTCGCTGCTAAGGTCGACATCACGACCACTTTTTCCTGAAATCAGATTTCATGTTTAAATAACTAAATTTGCATTTACCATACAGAAGAAAAAATGCAGATAAAAAAAGGAGTGTTGAGATTAGAGATACATAGAAAATATAATTATCAACATGAAAACTTACCCTTTCTGTAACTTTATCAACTTCGTGATACAAAAAATTGCAATTTGAATCAAAGTGTTGTTCTTTGAACTGTCCTTTGCGAATAAGTTTGTTGGGCATTTTGCCTTTGAGATCCATGAAGAACTTTAACATTTGGTTGTTGGTTTTACCAGAGAACATAATTTTTCCGGTATATAATTCGTATATTGTACAGCCGACTGACCACATATCGATTCCATAATCATATGGAATACCAAGAACTAGAAAAATGTTTGATTAGTGTTTTGGAAAGATCAGCGATCAAGTGTAATTACATTAGGGTATAGAGGTAAATTGTTGAAAAACTTACTAATTTCAGGTGCTCGATAAAATCGAGACACTAGATACGGTGTGATTTCATTTTCATGCGCATGCGACGCTGAGCCAAAATCGCAAAGCTTCAATACCAATTTGCTCTCGCTGACTAGAATATTGTCCGGTTTGATATCTGCGTGTAAGATGTTGGCCCGCTTTAATAATTTCAGTGCTAAAAATAATTGCTGCGTGTATGATCTCACAGCTTTTACATGTAGACCCACATCTTTGCCATATTTTTTTAGAACCTAATTAAAACATTGTTCTTGAATAAATATATTCTTAATTATTTTAATGAATATCGAGATTCAACAATTTTTATATATACCTCTCTCAAATTCATAGCTAATGGTTCGAACACCATACACAGATGGCTTTTATGATAAAAGTTTCGGAACAGACGAAGGCAGTGGAAACGATCCTCTGGATCAGCGTCATTTAACTTCCGTAGAATTTCAAGTTCTTTCAAACCAGTCTTGTGCCTGAAAGACAAAGTTGAAATAATTCAGTTTTTTAATTTATTTTTTATTTTAATTTTGAAAATTCATATGTTACTCGTAATTTTTATAGAATTTCTGTATAAAACTTACATAATTTCGTTATTTCGAATTATTTTAACGGCAACATCGAGATTTCCTCTCGCACTATCTCGTGCTCGAACGACATTACTAAACACTCCTTGTCCCGTATATCCATAAATTACATATCGATTATCCAACGTTTCTCCCACTCGAACCCTGAGAATCAGAATTTCATAATTAGAACAGGGAAAGAATTTTGGTAAAATAATAATTAAACAAATGAATGATTTATAATTTCACCTATAGTATCCTTCAGCGTCGTCCCAATTATCAGTTAGACTAGGATTATCTGGACCGCCAGCTCGTTTCCCTTCAACTGTTGGACTCTGTAATTAACCCAAAAATATCAGTATCGTTGGTTAGCAGTTATTAGTTACTATACTTAATAAATTAAATTGTTTTCTCACATTGAAATCTCCAATAGTATCAACATCCGCAAACATGTCCCATTCATTCGTCTTCTTTCTTTCAGGTTCGCTTTTGTTTTTGTCATTTGAATTAATCTCATTGTCATCCTGTGCGGTTTCATCGGAACGATTGGTGTCGCTTTTTGAAGACAAGTTATTCCTGAATTTTGAATTGATAGGTAAAGGTGGTGTGTGACTTTCAGAAGCTGATCCATTGTTCTCGTTTTCAGGCTCAATTGACTTTACTGACGACGAGTTGGATTCAGGTGATTTTGTCGTAGCCATGTTTGTATCCATCGACATGTTGGAATCTTCATTGGGTCCACCTAATCTCTGTTTATTCCAGCAAAATGAATTTTAATCCTTTTTATTGAAATAGTATTAAATAACAATTTAAAATATCCTTCTTACAAAATAAAACATGTTCATTAAATGACAAATTATCAATATTTACACGAATAAATGAATGAAATCTCACTTTTAATAGTTCTTCTCTCTGTTTGCGTCTTCTTTCAATGATCGCTTCTTCATCCTCTTCCTCCTCAATGTCGATATCCTTGATTTCCTCTTCGCTCGAGCTCTCCATGTGATCAGCTTTCAAACCCTCTGAAAGAGAATCTTTGAATTTATCTGTACCGGATCGCGCTTCGCCATGACGGTCCCGCTTGCCGCCGCCGTTTTTCTCACTGCGATCGCGATCGTGATCACGACCGTGTCTGCCGTCGCGATCACGATCTCTGTCACGATCACGGCGCCCGCTTCTAGGTGACAGTGACCGATGTCGCGAACGTACGGGACTACGTGAGCGTCTTGAAGAACGATGGTCTGATCTCCGTGGCAAGTGACGATTGTCAGCGTGTCGTATGTTTTCCTTGCTCTCGTGTCTCGATGATCTATTCCTCGACTCGCCTCTGCTATGTCGTTCTATACTGGCTTTTCTTCTATCTTCCTCTCTGAAATGAATAACATGATTTATACAAATTTATATTACCAATTATTTCACTATAAAAATGTGAACAAAATTATTACATTTTATAACAATTAAGATAAGAAAATTAAGAAAAATATAAGAAATATCTCATTTCTATTCTGTTAACAATTTGGTAACAATAAAACTTGCAATTTTAAAACAGTTTATTTAAATCTTCACCTCCTATCGTGTTCTCTTTTTCTTGCTTCTTCCCTGCGCATCAATTCCTTTTTCCTATCTTCATCCTTTTTCCTCACAAGCTCCTTTGCACGTTCCTCCATAACTTTCCTCGCTTTATCATCCTTCTTCGACTCTTCTCGAGAACGACTACTCTTTTCGTCGCGTCGTTTCTCCACGTCTCTTCTTTTATCTTTTGGCTCTTCTCGGCTCCGCCGGTCGCGGGCCATGTCAACCACCACCCTCCTCTCCGTCTTTAAGACCTTCACGCGATCACGACTACTAGACGTGCTCCGATGGCGCTTTCTTCTACTTGGAATAACAGAACCCTCCTCCCCACTATCATCCTCTACAACTATTACATCCGGAACTTCTGCTGATTTAATGTCATTTGTTATTTCTGCTACTACCTTTTCTTCTTTGTCGGATTCGTCCGATAGATATTGCACCAGACAAGCTTGTAACCGCTCCTGAAAAATGACACAATTTGGACATATTATTTTATTGTAATAAACAATTTAAATAAATGAACAAATCAGTAGTTTTTAATATTGCGTTATAATTTAAAAATACAAATTAATCATTAATTTATATTTTGTAATTGTTTAAAAGAGTATGATATAGTGTATATAAGTTGAAAATTGAAATATAAATTGTAACGTGGATGGTTATTAAACACTAATACCTTTTGTTTCATAAGTTCTTCTAAGTCAATGTCATCTTCTATAATCGTACAGTCGACTTCGTCAGAATCTAAATCAACGAGTCTTCCTTCACTTTCATCAGAAGAAACCTCCAAGGCACCTTCTGTTTTCCCATTAATTTCAATAGTTTTTTGAATCTTGTTGTTCGTATCACCAGATCCATTTTCCATTTCACGACTTCGTTTGAGTCTTTTGTGTTTCTTATGTTTTTTCCTTCAAAATCGCAATTATTTTGAGTTATACTTTTTATGAATGATTTCAAGTTTCAAATTTTCATAATTAAATTATGCTTACATCCAATTTAAATAGAGTGTTGTTTTTAAATGAAAGTTAATTGCTTGATTAAAAAGGAATGTTAACGTTTTGCATTTATTCAGATTATATCTATTCAGCTTTTCACTTATAAAAAGAATGATAATTTGCAGATCATTAATTAAAATCTTATTGATAATTGATCAATTTAATTTATAACTGAAATTGGATTATCAAATAAATATTTACCGTTCCTGTCTGTCTCCTTTGCCGTCATCTTTCTCCAGAATTTTGTCACGTTTATGTTTGTGATGCTTGTGCTTTCGTTTTTTCTTTTTCTTCACATCAGATAATGTATCTGAATCTAAGTTAGCATCTTGATTCTGATCAACACATTCAACGTCTGACGACCTAAAAAAAATTAAATAATTAACTTCTTTTAATTCATTCTTACTTAAATAATCTGATAAAAAACAAAAAAATAAATTCAAAAATATCACTGAAAATTACTTAATTCCTTGTTATTTATTCCTTATTATTACTTAATTCATTTTTATTTATTGACTAAAAAATCAATATAAAATCAAAAACTTTTCATAACCACAACTTAATTACTCGTCTAATTTCAAATCGTGTGAAAAAGATGTTTTTGTGACAGCAGAAAATTGAGAACCTTTTGAAATAAATATGCAAAGATTACCTAATCATTTGCATCTTAAAAAACAATGTTCGAATTACTTCTATAAAGTATCTTACAAAAAAAGCAAATGATGTAAAGTAAAATGATTTTGTCATAAACAAAATACTCATTAAATTAATTTATTACCACTACTAAAAAGTTAACTGATAGTTTACTGCCAAAACTTGACTTAACCTTAAAACATATTTGCAATTTGCATGTTATCTCGAACATCAGTAAAAAGTTTATTCAAACACTGTTGCTCAAACTGAAGTAAATTTACTGAAGAAACAAAAATTGCCCTTATATTTAAATTCATTATTGCGTTTTTAATATTAGTATTATTTGAGAACTCTAGTTCCTATTGAATAAAATCAATATAAATAAGACTTCAATTGCTAAGTTACATGAGTAAACGAACAAGAAATGTTACATCGGAAATAACGCCTACCTCATTTTGGTATCTGAATCTTAGTTAGAAGCTCACAAAATATGTTTATTTTAACCAACAAGAACACACAAACAATGAAAATTGGATTCACGCAAAGCAGCGTAAACGTAAAGCTATGGTTTATTAAAGGGTCGCCATTTTCTTGACAAGCAGCAAATAGACATCGGTCGAAAGATTGTGCTCACGAAAGAGATTGCGGCGCGCTTTCGAAACTAGCGACATCGCAGCAGATGCGGAGGGAACTATAAAAATGAGCAGAAAATAATAAGGCCTTTTGAACAATTTCCTTTATTTTAATGAACTAGGTAATTTTTAGAATGAAGATTTATTTTGAGTTTTAGTAAAGGTTGATAAAGAAAAATGTTTTTGAATGATTAAATATAATTTCATTTATTTTTTCCAGGTGATAAATAATTACTCGAGGGGAAACTGTCTATATAAATAGGAAGTATATGCAAGAGTGGATTGAAGCGGATATAAGTGGATATAAGCAAAGATAATTAAATAAAAGTTGTCATAAGATTTTAAGTTAATGGGTATAACATACAGTGGATATGAAAAAGTTAGCTTTGCTATATGGAAAATTATTTGATAAATTTTAGAATAATAGTTTTTGTTTGTAATTATAAATTGATTTTATTATTATTATTGTTATTATTAAAGATTATATAATTGAGATATTTTATAAATCTTTATTTTAACATTTTTCGTTAAAGACAATTTTTATCAAATTTCTTCCACAGATAAGGTAATTTATTTTTGTTCATTTTTCATAGCATTTAAAATTG